>MU001677.1:118893-165670 GCA_010093515.1 Lineolata rhizophorae | reverse complement strand
AATGAACTTGATATTGCTCTCTTGCGATTCGGTGTGGCGTCGTATTTGGAGATACCCATGAGCGTGGAGACACGGGCTGCGGCTACTATGTACCTACTGTAGAGGTAAGATATTCCAGGGCACCCGCAAATGAGTAGGCATGGGACGGAGTCTAGGATTTTTTAAAGCAATTTTGAGTTTGCGGTTTTGATTTCGCCGCTTCTGACATCGATTTAGTACACCGACATACGTTTGATGTTCCGAGGCACTCTTAGTGCTCTTAGGCGCTTTTAAGACGCTAAGCAATCGTCCGTCCTTCAAGGATCGGTTGCTACATACACCATGAAATCATCGATATACTAAGCAATTTCTAGTCGCTTTAACAATTTATACATGTTTGTAAATTTCGAGATATCACGTGGTGCACGTGAAGTGGCTGCAGTTCTCTCGTACCCCGCAGGACTAGACTAGACCCGCACAACAACTTCAGTTCTTCGTTCAACGACGACTGGTAACTTGGCTCTTGCTGCCGGCCTGTAGCCCCACGTACGTCCTATTCAGACTTCCCTCGACAGGTTGTATACGGGCAAGCGTAGGCATTCTGCTAGGCTACAGCCTTAGCGGTCGCTGCAGATGCTAAATTGAAGGTCAGAATGCGGATTGAACGCAGGGTAAATTCCGGTCTCACACGTACAGCAAACCACTCCAGCCGACACAAATTAAATTGTACGTGCAACATACGATCTCCCACTGGATTCCCCCGATCAAGTTGCTTGACGTTGCAGCAATCTAAAAGAAAAAGGAGCCCCCAATCTTGGCATCCATCGCGTTTGAACTTGGATCGTTTCGTCCGCAGCTCAACCTGCCACTCATAGCGATAAATCAACCGTTCAATTCCCCTCGGCCCAGTGAAAGGAATACAGTCCTAAGTTCAGTTTACCGTTTAGGGCTAATATTTACCGCAAATCCCAGCGTCTCCATTCTATAGTCATGGCTGAGGAGCCGAAGCCCCTGTGCTCCCCTCCTCTCAAGGACCTCGACAAGCCCTGGGACCCGTCGCCCATCCGCGGCCTCACCATCCTCATCACCGGCGGCGCCAGCGGCTTCGGCGCCGCTTTCGCGCGTGAGTGGGCCAAGCTCGGCGCCACCGTGGTCATTGGCGACGTGGACGACGAGAAGGGCGAGGCGCTAGCCAAGGAGTTCCAAGGCGAGGGCCAGGAGGAGGAGGAGGCGGCGGCGGAGCCCGCCAAGGGGGCGTCGCAAGCGGCGGAAAAAGGCCGCATCCACTTCCTGCACTGCGACGTGCGCTCGTGGGAGTCGCAAGCGGCGCTCTTCAAGGAAGCCATCCGGCTCAGTCCGCACGGGGGCATCGACACCGTGGTCGCCAACGCCGGCGTCGCGCGCCCCGACTGCCTCCTGAAGCCGCCGGCCAGGACGGACCCGGCCACGGGCGCCGAGGAGCCCCTCCCGCCCGACTTCCTCATCACCGACGTCAACGCCGTCGGCGCCCTCTACACCGCCCACCTCGCGCTCTTCTACCTGCCGCGGAACCCGGGCTCCGCTCCGGCGACCCCTTGGACCAGCAGCAGCAGCAGCAGCAGCGGCAGCGGCAGCGGCAGCACCAGCCCCGCGGCCGCGACCGCCGGCCGCCGCGACCGCCACCTCCTCCTCGTCGGCTCCGTCGCCTCGCTCATGCCCGTGGCCGGGCTGCCCCAGTACTGCGCGGCCAAGCACGCGCTCGTCGGGCTCTTCCGGGCGCTGCGGCTGACGGCGGCGGGCGGCGGGCCCGGCGTCCGCGCCAACATGGTCTGCCCGTACTTCGTCGACACGCCGCTGCTGACGCGCGGCGCGCGGCTGCTGCTGGCGGGCGGCGCGCTCGGCCGCGTCGAGGACGTGCTGGACGCCGCCGGCAGGCTGGTCGCGGGCGGGGGCGTCGTGGGGAGGGCGGTGGTGGTGGGGCCGAGGGGGATGAAGGGGAGCGCTGGGCCCCCTGGGATGGGCGTGGGTGCGGCTGAGGGAGAGGACGCTGAGGGTGAGGTGGTGGAGTGTGCGCTTTGGGAGGCGTATGCGGACGACTGGGAGGTCAGCGAGGTGTGGAATCGGGGTGTGATAAGGATGATTAATCGGGTGGCGGCGGTGAGGGGGTGGATTGGGTGGGCAGGTGATCTTTGGAGTGCGTTTTGGGCTAGGGATTCGCGGCTGTGAATGTGTATAGGGTGAGTGTGTGGTGGTGAGAGACCGGTGCTAGCCGACGTAATTAATCATGTACTTCGATGCGGTTCGTATGTTTGTTTTGAGAACTCTGGGTTGATAGTCAAGAAAAAAAAAAAAGGCGTTGCGATGTTTCTTTCCCGTTCCTGGCCCTGGTTCTTGCCGTGAGATTATGCTTGATTCAAGTCAATACAACAACTCAATAGTGGGAAGATAGCTTGTCTGATATGTTCAACTAGCCAAGTGGCTGTTGGGTTCAATGTAATAGCACCTACGCGAATGAACACCGAGTACTCCTGTCTCTTCAATTGTGAAGCTGGAGCCATACTATCCGTCTTGTGGCCACTGTCAATAATTACGATCTCTTCCATGGCAAATCTAAATCATACGTTGCCGAGGAGCCGAGCTCAATCACCTCGTTGCACTTTATCAACTTCTGCACGGATTCTTCCAGTCCGTCAGCTACTTCGTCTAACATCTTCTCGTCCCAGCCACGATCTTTCCTCTTTTTCGACAATTCAGGCCCCACGCCGAAGATGTCCTTGCGCCAGAGTTCCAGACCGTGATCCAGCTCGCCTTTGACGGTTTGCTGCCACTCGGCATCTAAAGCAGAGACCGTTCAGATGCAATCTGCGGGACGGCGTACGGACCTAGGAGACTTACACGAGAAAGGAGGGTTGATACCCACGAAGCGTATGGCATCCCGAGGCCAACCAATAGCAGCAGCGTGCACATTCTACACTCCAGCGATCAGCGCCCCCAGGCCCCAAACCCTCGCCCCCTAGAAAAGAAAAGAAAAGAAAAGGAAAAAAAAAACACCCTACCATAAACCGCTCCCACTTAAACCCATGCGACACGACCGTGATCCTCTCCGGATACCCCCCCGCCACCCGCCTGAACTCCACGATCCCAAACACCAAGTTCTGGAAGCTATCCGTCGCCCGCTCCTCGAGCACGACGCGCGCGGCCGCCCCGCCGTCGCCGCCGTCCTCGCGCCCCGCCACCCACCGCAGCACCGCCCGGTACCCGCGAGCCTCGCTGCGGGCCCGCGCCGCCGTCGCCCCGCCCGACAGCACGAGCAGGCCGTCGCCCTCGCCGCCGCAGCCGTGGCGCAGCAGGTCGAGCCCGGCGCGTGCGTGCGCGACGAAGGTCAGGTGCTCGCCGGGGCGGGAGCCGGCGCTGCGCTGGTAGGGGTGCAGGAGCCAGGAGGATTCGGCGTAGGGGGAGGGCGAGGGCGAGGAGGGCGAGGAGGGGCCGAGGTAGGTGGCGTGGCAGCAGACGAGGATGAGGTGGGTAGGGTGGGGGGAGGGGAGAGGCGGGGGAGGGGTGGACATTGTGGGCGGGTGGGAGGATTGATGGGGAAGGCTTGAGGGGGAGGGAGAGAGGGGTGGGAAGGAGGGGGGGAAGGTGGTGGGTGTTCGTCGGTCTGCTCGTGGGCTTTGCTGTGGTTTGACGATCTCCCCTCGGTTTGGAACGACGGAGCAATTGTTGGGTGGAAAAGCGTGTGAACTCACACAATCGGTCTTAATTCCAGAAACTGAGGACAATTACTTGAAGGCCCGTTTTTGAGAAGTATTTTCACTTCTTGCTCGTTGCTCTGAGCAAACGAACCCAGATGCAAGGTGATTCGAAGTTGAAGATGTTCTCTGGTCAAAGTGGTCTGTGCGCACTGCCTGCTGACGATGAATGATTGGTTTAAACCGATAGATTGACTGTTGGACTGCAAATTCTGGGCAGAAGGCAAGGCTGGCAGCCATGATTGTAGCGTTTCTAGTCTCCTTGCCCGTTCAATGATCCGATTACAACAGCGCTGAATTTACCGAATCGGAACCACTCTGCAATAGGCAGGCCGATCGACTTTCTCCGATATCTCTGCCCGAGATACCCTGTACTGGCCAGGTCTTGGACTGACCGTTCCTGGACTCGGGGCTCCAGAAACGCCGTGCGAACTAATCTTTGCGACGGCCTTCGCTCGGCAGTCGAGCACGCAAGACGAGTGTGGACGATAGACGTCAAAATCATCATGTGGATAATTTTAGAATGAAAGAAGCACGTAGCACATGCAGTCGGGAGGCCGAAGTGCAGACGCTTACCACGCATCGACCGGGATGCAAAGTCGAGATCGGCAGAGGCGAGGAACTCATTAATTTCAACTTGGCGCATTTCGAGCACAGGCTGGACTCGTCTTCTCCGGTCGACGTTCAGCGTGGCATGTTCCCAAGCTGTTAGGTTGCAATCATGGTGTTCCGTTCAAAAGATGCGCGCAAAGCTCGGTGGAAGCTTCAAAGTGCCGTCAAGCGGACGCGACGACGGTCGACTCCCGAGGAACGTTGGGACTCCCCGAGTCGACGTCGGACCGTTCAACCGGACAGGTTAGGGCCAGACCCTTTTTGTATGTACTGTACGTACGGAGTAGCTCCGTATGGACCCCGGCATTCCAAACCGATCCAGGGGCAATGATGGACCGTATGACGCCATGTGCCATATGTATTCACCCCCGTCCCCCCAGATTGCGGCGCTCGGACTAGGAACGAACTAGGAAATACATACGCACTCCGAGCCTCCTGAGCTCCTGTACATGCGCCGCTGCCGCTGTCCCCGACCCGCTAGTCCGGCTAGCCCTAGATACATAGGTATGGCACACACAAGGCGCCGCGGCATGGCGAAAAGAGAAAAGGAGATCGTGGCGCAGCTCGCACACACGCACACACATGCAGAGCCGATGATGCGCCCGGAGATGAAGACAAGAGAGGCTCTGTCGTCTGGCCGGCCGCTCAAATCAACCGGGGCGACAAAACGGCGGTGCAGATCGCCGTCCCGCGCGGACACCCCGGGCAGCCCCTTGCAGACCCGTCCCGTGGACCGTGCCGTCCCAACGAATCCGCCCGCTGCTCCGGGGGTTGTTTCTACATGTGCCACTCCGTCCACGGAGAGGCCCACCCTTCTCTCTCTCTCTTTTTTTTTTTTTCCCTCTTTGTTGCTGGGCTGCTGTGCACTGTGCGTTTGGTCCCACGAAACGCCAGGGATCGCTCGGGCGCTTCATTCGCGGGTGAAATTGGCGGGATCGTCGGGGGGACGTCTTGGCGACTCCGGCGCAAGTCCTGCGTCTTCTGCCTGGGAGCCAACCAGGCGAGAAGGGCAGAGGCAAGGCAAAACGAACCGGTTTCGCGGCCCCGGCGACGCCGCTTGGAGCCACGGGTCCCAGGGCAGAAGAAGCCCCAAGGAAGAGGAAGAACACGAACTCCGACCACCGACCGCCGACGACCGAATCCTAAAAGCGGAACGTGTGGGGCCCCCGTCCGCGCCACAGCCCGAGTCCCGCCACAAGTCGTTTTGATTAGCGCATAGCATCGAGGCTGTGCAGCCCGACAACTCGCAACTCCCCCACCGCTACGAATTGTACTGAGTGCGTACCACGGCATCACCCAGACCGCCTTGACCAGCGCCGCAGCAAGCTACCTAGGCACTCACCCAGCTGGACGCCCCGCATCTGGCATGCAGGGCAATTCAGGTTTTTTTCTTTCTTTCTTTCTTCCTTCCTCTTGCCTGCCGCAAGAGCGGGGCTGGACGTTGTGGTCGGCGAGAGCTGGGGTCTCGGCGTGGCCGTGGTTGGATGGCGGGGCGGTGGTAGGTGGTGGGTGGTGATGGTGGTGTCAGCGCGGCTGGGCGGGCGCAGGAGGGGTGGGCGCGGTGCGTGCTGCACGCTCGCTCGCACGCTGCGCATACCACACGGGTAGGTATGTAGCACAGTACGGAGTGTAGGTAGGTAGGCCCGTTCTCGCTGGAGCTGGGCGCGTTGTGGCGGGCTGGGATCGAGTAGGAGGTCTCTCTTGATCCGTCCTCCGTGGCATGTGTGTGGCTGGGTTGGAGACATGGCTTGGTGGGGAAGCAAGTGTCGACCGCGCAGTATATGCCGGCTGAGTAAGACTGCAAAACCTAGCAATAGTGTGTGCACAGCTAGGTACATACGGTAGTAGGATACTCTACTGCCTAGCGGATGTCCCATCTAGAGATGGACAGGAGAATCGTTACGGCAAAGTCTCCGACCGTGTGGGCGGCATGCCAGCCGGACGCGGCCTTCAATCTGCAGCCCAGTCGGCGTAGGCTGGGCCTGTGGACGAGACTCGCGGCCGGACAGAACCGTGGGCCTTTTTGTCGCTCGCTGGCGCTCTTCACTGCCGCGCCGTGGCCCTTTTACGGAAAGCAGCGGATAGCAGCAGACGAGAGATAGAAAACAAGAGGTCGATAGGGAGGAAGGTGAGCCCCCCGATGTCATCACGCGGCCTATGGGGTCTGGTTCCAGCTCCCTCCCGTCCCCTGAAACAATTGCGGGAACCCTTGCCGCGTGGCTGATATGAGCCTGCACTGAAAAGCAGACGTCAGGCAAGCTCAATATAATGCATTTTGTATTTCTTTCTGCGCGTTTTGCCAGAGCTAGAAGAGCGATTGTAACTTGCGGACGGGGACTGGAGCCCTGGGCAAGGGGGAATGGAGGCTATTTTTGGCCTTGGCTAGTACGCGCGGCTAACCAGTCAAACGGCGCGAAAAGGGTCCCGCCACAGCCAAGAGACGCGGTGGTCAACTTCTTGTTGCAGGACGCTGCCCGGCGCCGTTGCACGGGCGCGCCGCCCTTTTTTTGCGCGAGGACTCGGCGGAGCAGGAGTTTTGCTGTCCGCAATGTGCGTACTCCGTACGGCGACGGAGGATTGTCACGGCTCAGGAAAGCCGGAGCGGCTGGGCACTTAGCTAATGCGCCGGCTGGCCAGGCAGCTGGCGTGAGGAGACGCGAAACTAGACTGCCGCGTGCAGCTCAGCCACTCAGCCACTCAGCACCAAAAGAAAAAGCTTCGGCGCCGCGAGCCGCACGAGGAGGTGTGAGAGGGAGAGCGCAGGCGCTGCGGGACAAGCGCGTGGGGCCCGCGGCCTTGGGCCAAGGGGGCCCATGCCGCTTATGGCAGCGCGCAGGCGCGGAACGCCCCCCGGGCCAAGCCCTGATCATTCTCCCTCCCGGGCTCGCCCTCGCTCCACCCCCGGCCTCGCTCAGCTGCTGCGGCCCGCTAACTCTCCCTCTCCCTCTCCCTCTCCCTCCTGGCCCTACAACTACCTTAGGCCGCGTCCCCTTCGCGCCCAAATATCGTCCTTCTTCTTCCCCCCTTCACACGCAACTGCTCGCGTTGCCCGTCCCGTCGCCACGCGCCCCATCGCCCCATCTCTCCCGGATCGGCGGGGACAGCCACTCGTTGCACACCCCTTGTTTCGCCAGTACCTCATCGTCGGCTCTAGCATTCCCTCCACCCCGGATTTTCACTTCTTCCCAAAAAACAGGCCCCGTTCGCCTGCTGGTCGACCCTGACGGCTGACCCACCGCATCGTCGCCTTTGATCCGCCGTCAACGCCTGTCTTTCCCTTGCACTCAACCTCCTCCGCCATGGCCTACCAAGGCGGATACGGTGGTGATGACCACCGCATGCACGACATGCCTCCTGGAGCGGTACGTCCCTTTCTTCCGCGGGTCGCCATCTAATCAGCACCGCCCTTCAGCCCCCCCCGGGATTACCTGCGTCGCAGGTCACCGCACCATCTACATACACATCCCTAGCTTCTTCACAACACACACACACACACACACAGAGAGAGAGAGAGAGAGAACCATGGCTAACCAGAACACCCCCGCCCAGACCTACGGCCACCAAGGCTCCGACGACGAAGAGGCCGAGCGCTCCCTCCTGCACCCGAACCCGACGGGCGCTGCGCCGGGCCCCTTCGACGACCCTAATGACCGCTCACACTCGCCCGCAGGCGCCGCCGGCGCCGCCCCCGCGCGCCCGACCTCGGCCTACAGCCTGACGGAGACGTACGCGGGGCCCGGCGACGGCAGCCCGTCGTCGCGGGCGCCGTACCCGGTCGCCACCCACGGCTACTACGACGCCGGCTCCGACGTGTACTCGGGGTCGACGGCGACGGGGCCGATGCCGGGCGCCGGCGGCCATCTCGAGGACCCGTCGATGCAGTTCGGGGTCCCCGGCGGGCGCGCCCCGAGCCCCTACGCCCGCAGCGAGACCAGCTCGACCGAGGCGTGGCGGCAGCGGCAGAACCCGCTCGCCGCCGGCGGCGGCAGCGGCCTCAAGCGCAATGCCACGAGGAAGGTCAAGCTCGTGCATGGCGCCGTGCTCAGCGCTGATTACCCCGCCCCGTCGGCGATTCAGAACGCGATCCAGGCCAAGTACAGGAACGACTCGGAGACCGGCAGCGAAGAGTTTACCCACATGCGGTGTACGTTGTTTCCCTTGCTTGACTCAGCGGCACGGACACATTGGCGAATCGGGTTGCTTACCTTGTCTTTCAGATACCGCGGCCACGTGCGATCCTAACGAGTTCACGCTCAAGAACGGTTACAATCTGCGGCCGGCCATGTACAACCGCCACACGGAGCTGCTAATCGCCATCACGTACTACAACGAGGACAAGGTGCTGACGGCCCGCACCCTGCACGGCGTCATGCAGAACGTCCGCGACATTGTCCACCTGAAGAAGTCCGAGTTCTGGAACAAGGGTGGCCCGGCCTGGCAGAAGATTGTGGTCTGCCTGGTCTTCGACGGCATCGATCCTTGCGACAAGGGCACGCTCGACGTGCTCGCGACAATTGGCATCTACCAGGACGGCGTCATGAAGAGGGACATTGACGGGAAGGAGACGACAGCACACATCGTATGTTTCATTTCTGTGATGAAGCGAACGCACCACTAACAAGCGACAGTTCGAGTACACCACGCAGCTGTCCGTGACGGCAAACCAGCAGCTCGTGCGCCCGCACGACGACGGCCCCACCACGCTCCCGCCCGTGCAGATGATGTTCTGCTTGAAACAGAAGAACAGCAAGAAGATCAACTCGCACAGGTGGCTTTTCACCGCTTTCGGCCGCATTCTCAACCCCGAGATCTGCATTCTGCTCGACGCTGGCACAAAGCCCGGCTCCAAGTCTCTACTCGCGCTCTGGGAGGCCTTCTACAACGACAAGGACTTGGGCGGCGCTTGCGGTGAGATCCACGCCATGTTGGGCCGTGGCTGGAGGAACTTGGTCAACCCGCTCGTTGCGGCGCAGAACTTCGAGTACAAGATCTCAAACATTCTGGACAAACCTCTCGAGTCGTCCTTTGGATACGTCAGCGTGTTGCCCGGTGCCTTCTCCGCGTACCGGTTCCGGGCCATCATGGGCCGTCCGCTCGAGCAGTACTTCCATGGCGACCACACGCTCTCCAAGATGCTGGGCCCGAAGGGTATCGAGGGCATGAACATCTTTAAGAAGAACATGTTCTTGGCCGAGGATCGTATCCTGTGCTTCGAACTGGTCGCTAAGGCGGGCTCCAAGTGGCACTTGACGTACGTCAAGGCGTCCAAAGGCGAGACGGACGTTCCGGAGGGCGCTCCCGAGTTCATCGGCCAGCGTCGTCGTTGGCTGAATGGCTCGTTTGCCGCCAGCATTTACTCGCTCATGCATTTCGGGCGCATGTACAGGAGCGGGCACAATATCGTCCGCATGTTTTTCTTCCACATTCAGATGTTGTATAACGTGTTTACGGTCATCCTCTCTTGGTTTGCATTGGGTAAGTCGGCTCGCCGTTTGCTCCTCGGATGAGAGCTTTCTAACCTTACCGTCAGCGTCTTTCTGGCTCACGACATCCGTCATCATGGACCTCGTCGGCACCCCCAGCGATTCGAACGGTAATACGTCTTGGCCCTTCTCCGAGGATGTCACCCCGATCTTCAACACCATCGTCAAGTACATCTACCTGGCGTTCGTCATGCTGCAGTTCATCCTGGCGCTCGGCAACCGACCCAAGGGTTCGCGCTGGACCTACATCACCTCGTTCGTCGTCTTCGGGCTCGTCCAGTTCTATCTGATCATCCTGTCCATGTACCTCGTGGTGCGCGCCTTTACGAATCCGGAGACGGAGGCGTTCGACACGGACGGCGACACGGGCGACTTTTTGGCGTCCTTCTTCAGCTCCGACGGCGCGGGAATCATCATCATCGCGCTGGCGGCCACGTTCGGGCTCTACTTCGTGGCCTCGTTCCTGTACCTGGACCCGTGGCACATGTTCACGTCGTTCCCGCAGTACCTGCTCATCATGAGCTCGTACGTCAACATCCTCAACGTGTACGCCTTCTCCAACTGGCACGACGTGTCATGGGGCACCAAGGGGTCGGACAAGGCGGACTCGCTGCCGTCGGCGCGGACGGAGAAGGCGGCCGACGGCAAGCACACCGTCATCGAGGAGGTGGACCTGGCCCAGGCGGACATCGACTCGCAGTTCGAGCAGACGGTCAAGCGCGCCCTGGAGCCGTATCACGCGCCCAAGGAGTCGACGGCCAAGACGCTCGAGGACAGCTACAAGAGCTTCCGGACCAACCTGACGACGGCCTGGATCTTCTCCAACGCCCTGCTCGCCGTGGTCATCACGAGCGACAACTTCGACGACTTCGGCTTCAGCAACAACGCCAACCAGCGCACCGCCAGGTTCTTCCAGGCGCTGCTGTGGGCCACGGCCTTCTTGAGCTTGATCCGCTTCTTCGGCTGCTTGTGGTTCCTGGGGAAGAGCGGCTTGCTGTTTTGCTTCGCGAAGAGGTAGGGTTGTGGCGGGGGCAAGTTGGGCGGGCGGGCCCGTGGTGGGCCCGTGGTGGCGTTGGGCAGCAGCTGCAGCTGGAGCTGGAGCTGGAGGTGGGGGGAGTGTTTGCGAAGGAAGATTGGAAATGGAGGAGATTCTTGGGGCGGCGGCGGCCGCTGCCGTGTACAGTTTTCATGTGTGTGAGGCGAGAGATGCATGCGTGCGATGGATCGGAAACTCGATGTTGACGACTACTAACCACTACTATTACTACTACTGGGGCGTGCGAAGGCGTATTGCTAATTGGCTTTGCGCGGAATGCTGCTCTTGTGTTTTGGTTTACTCTATGTGTTGGTTTTTGGCTCTTTTTTTTTTTTTCCCTTTTCTTACTCTTTTTTGTAATCTGCCGTCGAGGTTTCGAACGAAGCTACAATTTGAAATACGGACTGGTTCAAACGTGTGACCGTGCTGACCAACCCAACTTCCCGGCTGGGGATGGGATGGGATGGATAGGTGGATAGACGCGTTCGAGAGCTCCAGGCCGCCACGCCGCTCCCCCTGCTTTGCCGTTTGGCTCCCCTTTTCATCACGCTCTCGCGTGCCCTGCTCTTTCCCCGGCTCTGTCCCTCGTGCCCCGGCACTGCGCCAGGGACGGGACTGCTCCGAAGCCGCCGCCCTCCAACCGCCTCCCTGCGCTCATTCCTCTGTAGAAAGAGAGCGCAACCCCCCTCCCCCCGGCCTCTATCCGTCCTGCGGGGGCTCCGTCCGTCGTTGCCGCTGCCGCCGCCGCTGCTGCCGCCGCCGCATCGACGCGGCATCCCGGCCCGGCTGGTCGGCGGGGGCTGGGACTGCGCTGGTCGGGATTGGGATGGGTTGGCTGGGATAGCTATGTAGGTATTGCGGGGTATTTCTGGGCCGGGCATGCTGCTAGGATGCTGGGCGCGTGTTCGTGGGCTTTGATGCTGCGGGTCGCTGGGCGCGGTGGGATGGTTGTGGGAGTAGTGGGGTTGCTAGGTGTCGCGGAGTCGGAGTCCATAGTGCCAATTCCAACTCCAGGGATACATGACTGGATCCCGTGCTTTCCGGATCTTCTGGGGAGGGTTTGTGGGCAAGGAGCAACTAGTTGAGTGGAGATCGCGGGCGTTTACGCGCCGAGAGATATAGCTCTCCAAATGCTCGGAGGCAGCAGTTCGGTACAAACTCTGAACGTGTTTCTTATAAGGTGAGCCTGGTGCACTGCATGATTGCTTCTTCGCCCTGATTCACGTTTCCCTCAGAACCCTGGCTGGTGAGCTCCTGGTATGCTCAATATCTGACATCTTCTCAAGTGAAATAGGGCGCCGTATGTTTCCTCCTATTGCGTGGCCCCGTTTGTCTATTCTACGATCCCATGCAGCTGTATCAGCGTCCAAAAGCCATGAAGAGACACGTAGGTTTGGCCGTACAAACTAGCAAATGAACAGGCCTCGCCAAGCATCCCTAAGGCATTACGCGGTGCATTCCAGTCATGCCATTTGCTTCGGCAACTAGCGGTTGAGTATATCAGGAAGCACGCCCGGCTATGCGTCCAGCTATATGGTTGCGATGAGAGGAGTGCTATCAGGGAGTTCGACCTTAAACTAAGGCAACTGTCAGTCTGTTATGCCTTCTAGATTTATCCGGAACACCTTCGGCGGCTTGGGCTGTACATTATCTCACAGGGTGCGTGCCGCGCCAGATTCTTCGAAAACACGATTTTAGGTCGCGACCTCGTCAACCTGCGGGTTTCAGTCCTAGAGTTTTACACTCCGCACCATGTTCGAAATCATCCCGACCAGCTGAGATCTCTTTTAGAGCCTTGCCGAGGGAGCCGTTTCCCATCCAAGGCTTTGGAGACTAAGGTTCGTCTGAATCAAGTTGCACGCGAGATTAAAGAGTGTATAATGAAAAAGTAACTGATCTCTTCTACTCATAGGTGCCAGAGCCCGCCGTCGCTTTTTGCGGTCTGCTAAATAGCAGGCAACAACTGTATCGAAGCTAGCCGAGACTTCAGTCATTTTTTAATCTTAGTGGGCGGAGACTTTTCATTGATGGGAGCAAGGGTAGCTAGGAGACATGGTGGGACTTTGTGCCCACACACATGCACCAACATACGCATTTAGCCCAACAAACAAAAATCAAGTAGCGTAACATCATGGGAGCAATTTTCGTGCCTGAGTAGCAGCTTTCGGCGGTGAAGGCCTGCTTGCACTGTGAGGCAGCAACTAAACAGAAAATGAAAAAGGCCTGAGTGCAAAAGTCTGAGAGCAGGACAATCATAAGTCCCGAACTGCGCCACGGGCCAGCAGCAGCCAATCGACGCAAGAGACCCCGCCACGCCACTCGCAACGGCAACCTGGAGCACAGCGCTTTTTTACTACCTCGTCGATCCTCCGCCGACCTTTCCTCCTTCTGACTCACCGTTCCTCGCTCCCACCGAGTAAACGCCCTCGGCATATATACGCAAATTGCGTGCCTTTTCCCCCCTACCACGCATACCGTCTCTCGACCTCATTCAACGACCCTTGCGCCACGAGGCGCCCCTCACTCAGCCTCAGGTAACGCCAACGCCGACCATACCTCCCGCACCCTAAGCGACCATGGGTAAATCGTCCACCAACTCCAAGAAGGCCGAGGGCCAGGCGCGCAAGGCCGAAGCCGCCGCCAACAAGAAGGCCGCTGCCGACGCCGCCGCCGCCCGTGTCGAGGAAGCTAAGTGGCAGCAAGGCGCCAAGTCGACGGCGAAGTCGGAGGCGGCGGCGGCCAAGCAGGCGGAGCAGGCGCGCAAGAAGGCGGAGAAGGAGGCGCTCCTGCGCGAGGAGGAGGCCAACATCGGCAGCAGCAAGGGCGCCAAGGGCGCCAAGGCCAAGGGCGCCGGCCTGAAGAGCAAAGGCGGCCTGGACCTCAGCGGCCTGGACGACCCGAAGCTGATGGCGAAGATGAAGGGCGGCCCGTCGGGCGGCGCCAAGAAGGACGCGGGCCCCGGCAAGCCCGGCGCGCTGAGCGCGTCCAACATCGACGACGCCCTGGACGCGCTCGCGCTGACGTCGGCCGGCGGCCAGTCGGACAAGCTGGACCGGCACCCGGAGCGCCGGTTCCCGGCCGCGTACAAGGCGTACGAGGAGCGTCGGCTGGAGGAGATGAAGGACGAGAAAGGGTTGCGCAGGAACCAGAAGATTGACCAGATCAGGAAGGAGTTCGACAAGCACCCGGACAACCCCTTCAATCAGGCGAATGCTCGGTTCAACAGCACAAAGGAGGAGATGGAGGCCATTAAGAGCGCGGAAAGGCAGAAGCTGGAAGACAGGCTGGGCGGCCAGTCATGATGTCTTTGGCGTGACCTTGGCTTGGGCTTTTCAATATTTTTTTGCGGGAGGATTGCGTACATGAAGCTGACTGACGAGCATGAGGCCGAGGGACGAGAGGTGGCACAAGGGGGATATTATTGGAGTGGAGTTTCAGGTCTTGATATCCATGCATTCCTTCCCTTCCCTTCATTCTAATAGACGTAGTGGCCTTATGAAAAGGCTGAATAGAACATATACTTACTAGAAAACTAGGGGTGGAGTTATCGCGTTACATTGCGTTCTTACCAAATGTCTAGCTCTAGTGTCTCACTCTTGTCGTCCATAAATGGCTTTTCCCCCCTCTATCCGGCGATATTCTCTGCCACCTTACCTCCGCCCATGCTCATGACACCTTCTTGCCTCTCCTTCTCCTTCTCGCTCGCATCTGCACCAAATAGCTTGCTAATCGCGTCCACCGTCGTATTCCCACCACTCAACACCACGCCAACATTCCACCCCTCGTCTCCCGCCTCCGTTTCCACCATCTTCCTGAACTCTTCATTAAACAAACAAACGGCTAGTCCCACCACCGCACTCGGCTCCACGACAACCTTCATCCTCTCTAGCACTAATCGCATCGCCGCCTTGATCTGCTCCTCACTCACGCTATACAGCCCCTGAACCTTTTCTTCGTCACTAATCACCTCCCATGTATGCACCCCCAACGGCGTCCTCAACCCATCTGCAATCGTCAGCGACTTGACACTCTCAATCCTCTCCCGCCTTTCCACCCCCCTCTTCGCATCATCCGCGCCCTCGAACTCGGGCTCCGCCCCGAAAATCTTCGTCCCCGTCCCCGCCAGCGCCGTCGCCACACCCGACAGCATCCCGCCGCCGCCGCAGGGCGTGATGACGGCGTCGAGCGCCCCGCTGCCGACGTCCTCCTCCTTCTCCGCGGCCGCCACGGGCGTCTGGCCCTGCAGCTCGGCGTGCACGCGGCGCTCCACGAGGAGCCCGTGGACCTGGGCCTCGAGCTCGAGCGCCATTGTGCCCTGGCCCAGCATGATGTCCGGGTGGTCGTAGGGCGGGACGAGGGTGGCGCCCTGGGCGTCGCTGGCGAGGACCGTGGCCACGGCGGCTTCGCGCTCCGAGGAGGTCGAGCCGCTGAAGTGGATGTGCGCCCCGTAGGAGCGGGTCGCGGCGATTTTGGACGGCGTGCTGATTGTGGGCATGACGATGTGGGCGGGGATGCGGAAGGTGCGTGCGGCTAGGGAGAGGGCTTGCGCGTGGTTGCCTGCGGGAGGGTGTGAGGTTATTGTGGGGTGGGCGTGGAATGCGGGAAGATGAGAAGGCGAAGAAACATAAGAACATATGTGATGTAGATTGCCCAAAAAAGTACGGAAAATACATTGGTTTAGGGTCGAAAGAACTCGACTGGTTTTAAGACTCGCAATTGAAATTGGACCAATGATATTATTCCTAGGATTGGCAAACCTAGGACTCGTGACAGTATGGAACCAAAAACTATCCTTACCAGAACTATGCGTAATCACGCCTTTCTTCAACCCTTCCCTCCCCTTCACTTCCCTCAATCGCGTCAAAGCATGGAACGCCCCCCTAACCTTGAAAGCGCCGACACGCTGCAAGTTCTCGCACTTGAAGAAGAACCGGATTTTTGGGCTCGCAGGCTCCTCTCCCTCAAACTGAGTGCTCCGCAGCGCCTCCGCAGACTGCGGAGTGGACGCGATGTCATCGAGCGTGCGGTTGGTAAGGACCGGGGTTAGATGGATATAGGGCTTGATGCGCTCGTGAGCAGCGCGGACTGACTCGCGAGTGAGAGGCGGGCAAGTGGTAATATCAGCCATTGCGAGTAGATTGAAGCGTAAGCTAGGTCGCATGTGGAAGTACGCGAGTGAGGATCAACGTTTGGAGTCTACGGAGACCGCCCAACTTAAATAACTACGAAAATTGACCCGCTGACTGTACTCTGTCGGTTGTACTTGGCGGTGCTAATGATGCGCTGCTGTGAAGATCTGGTGAGCGGATATTAGAGGTCGTCCGATATCGCGGCTTTCCTGTCTTGGCTAGCGACCCCGCGCGAGCCGTCTTTCGTTACCTTCGGATCGAGGTCTATCCGTGAGCGCGGAGCGACCGGGATGATGTCCATCTCGAACTGAAAGGCGCGCGAAATGTAAACCATGTTGTACTGCGTCTGTAACTACAAGAATATCACTAGTAAGACTTGTTTGGGTTCAAGAAAGTTCTAACCACCACGTCCGTCCGCTTTGCGGCAACGTTTTCCCACTCTGTGTTAGCCATGAGTGACCGTAAACGGGCAATCCATTAGCGTGGCCTAGCGCCTTTAGGTCGTTGAACTTGATTGATCGGAGGTGGACATTGTTCCTTCGTGGCTCGAGTGTGTTTGTGACTGTCTTGGACGTATGGAGAATCACTTTTCGACGATTTGGAAACATGTCACGATCGAATGAAAATGACATTGGCCTAGCGTTATATCCCCCACATCCCCAACTGAACATGTCGAACGCAGCATCCGGATAACAGAAAATAATCGCCATGCTCCCATTAGGATCTCACCACTCCCGCCCAAATGATTGACCCGACACTTCTATGCAGCTGCTCAGACATCAACTAGATCCACCATGCGCCAGGGAAGCTTTAGAGAAGCAAAACAAGACCAACACCATCGTACTCATCCCGCCCACCTATCCAACCACCGTTTTCAAGCTCAGGTTCTCCAAAAACCCACTCAGGTCTTCCCTTTTCACCTCCACCACGCAGTGCTCAAAGCTATCGATCCTGACCCTCGACCCGGTCTCTTCCACAACTTCTTGGAAGGCATTTCCGAACCGGTTCCGGCCCTCTCCTCGCCGTTTCCGCCTGCTGGCGTCAAGATCGTCGTCCGAGTCACTGTCGTCGCTCTCACTATCTTCAGAGTCCTCATCCTCAGTCTCATCTTCGTCATCCGAACCCAACCCCGCCGCATCCAGCCGATCCCTCCTCTCCCTCCTCCGCCGCTCCTTCTCAGCCTTCTTCTCCTCCTTTCTATTCTCCCTCGCCTTCCGCTTCTCCGCCCTCTTCTTCTCCCTTGCCCGTCTTGCTTCCGCTGCCGCGCCACCGCCTCCAAGCCCAACAACAACATACACACCCTTGCTCTCGTCCAGACCCGCAACCACGAGCTCCGCACCCCCACTGGATCCCCTCCTCCCGTCCTGCTCCGCCACCGCCTCCGCCAACCACAGCGCAAGCTTGACCAGCGCGCCCGGGTGCGCGAACAGCGCGACGTCCGGCCCGTCGCGCACGACGGCCATGCGGAACGAGCGCAGGTGCCGGATCTGGCGTTTATCGAGCAGCGCGGCGCCCGTGCGCAGGATGGCACGGTGTAGGTTCTGCGCGGTGTGGATGTGCGAGGTGAGCGCGTCGATGGAGCCCAGGGAGTCGTAGGCGGTCCAGAAGCGCGCCGTGACGTTCTCGGCGTGGAGGGCAGCGGCGCGGTCAGCTTCCTCTTCTGGGTCGAGGAGAGCGTCGGCGGGGGGCTCGTCGAAGAAGCTGTTGTTATTGCGGCTGCTGGACCGGCATGCTAGCGTGTCTGGCTTGGCCGCAGTGCTGCTGTCTGGTCCGTGGCCGGAGCCGACTTCGAGGATCGCGCCTAGGATGACGCCTACGTCGATGGCGCTCAAACACGCCTTCCAGCCCCAGCATCGGACGAAACCCCATCCATCCTTGGAACCGCCCCGCCCAGCTGGCGGAACCAGCGCGTCCAATCCATACACAGGCGCAAACTTCAGGAGTCGCTCGCGTAGCCCGCGCTTGAGTTCGACGTCCATGTGCGTGTAACTGAGTTTGCACTGGGCGAGACTCACTCCCATCTTGGCTAGGAGCTTGTGTAGTCGTCGCTTGCCGCTCTCGCTCCAAACGCGAAGCCGAGCAGATAGGTAAGGAGAATGGAGCATGCTCTCGTATAGGCTCCAATGGCGGATTAGCAGGAAACGCGGCTCCGGACTTAGGCGGATGGCCGTGTCTGTGGGACTTCGTGCTTTTGTCGTGATAGCCCCTTGAGAATCGCCGGCCACGCGCTCGCGCAGCAGGTCACTCGCGTCGAGGGGATTTAGGCGGTGCACCTCGTCGCGGAGGAGAGCGCGAACGCGTTCACCGCGATCGCCGTTCCAACCTGAAGCCCCGGGTTCAGGGAGAGGAACAAGCGAAACACCCGTCATGGTACGGCCGTAGAGTTCGAGACTGCTGACGCCGATAATGGCGAGCCAGAGTACATCGTTGTCTTCGCGGCCTAGCTCGGATGCCAGCGAGTAAAGCATCGAGGAAATAGGCTCCGAGTAGGACGTGCCAAGGTTGTAGTAGGACTGTAAAACAGCTTCGTGCTTCCGGCGCAACGTGACTAACTGCCGTCTAAGCGACCGCGCAGTCGGCTGGACGAATGCATGGTGTTGTCGGAGAGGAGAGAGCGAGCCACCGCTGTGAGGCGATCCTGAGCGCGAGAAGTTGGATGAGTTGCCGTCAGTGACAAGCAAACCACGGCGGGCTGGTCGCGTTTCCGGCGTGGCAGGTATCGGTGATGACTTTGAAAGAATCAGCCTTCGCATATACGAAACGAAGTCGGGAAGGTGTTACCAAATTGCTACGTCGGCGCTGTCGAGGCCTTCTGCCGGCCTCGTCCTCGCTCTCAGTGTCTTCATCCGACGGCGACTTTCTCTTACGCGTCTGGCCTAAGATCGGCGCGCCGTCGTCATCACCGCGATCGGAGCCAGGTTGGTCTTCGTCGTCAAAATCGGCGTCGTCGCCAACCTCGGGCATAACCTCGAGCTCGCAGTACGCCTCCCGTTCTGCAGCCATTTCCTCCTCGATATCCCCGTCGTCGAACACGAATATGCCACCTCTCCCAGGCCGATAATTCTGATTGATGCGACCTTTCTCCAGGCCCATCGCCCGGCTTCTCCTCTCTGCGCCGTCCCCTTGCAGCTCCGTCGCAAGTCCTTGCGACCCGAACACGTTGGACAAGTTCCACGGCCGCCTCGCGTCAAACACCCAGACATCTATTCCACTCATTCCGTTCGTCCCCTCGTCTTCAATTTCTAGCCCTAGCATCGCCTCTAGATCCACTAGGCCGCCTACGCCCAAGCACACGACCACGCCGCCACTGCCGCCGGCTGACGTGCGCATCGGCCGCACGAGCTCCTGCCCGATGCGCTGGAGCTCGCCATAGCCGCTCACGGGCTGGATCTTGTGCGGGATGTAGTCGCGCTTGAGCAGAGCGGCGAAGATGCGGCAGGCACAGAGGGCGTCTGGCTCGAGTGAGACGAGGATGAGGACGGGAGGGCTGAGTGCGTGGTGGGTTCCCTGCAGGTGCGTGTACAGGTGCCCGAGGAGGCCGCGCGGGACGTACATCGCGTCCTTGTCAGTGCTTGCGGAGGGCTGTTGGAGAGTGGGACTAGGTGGAAGTTTGACGCGCCCAACGTGCCCAACACGCCCGGTGCGCGTCAGCTAGAATGAAAAATAATTGTCTAGAATATTGAAGACACGCTGAAGTGAATCGAAACAATCTGAATAACAATTGAGGCCGGCGTCGCGTGAGGTTGCGCTGGCGAGCTCGTGATGCTTTCGGAGACGCGTCGAATCAGAGGGCCAGGACGATGTGGATAGCCATAGCTCCGTCGAATAGTCGTATACTCGGTTAAACAATGCCGTCTAGTTCATGCAGTCGCGATTCCACTATAAATGGTGTGGTGTGGTAGTGGCGATGTTTTGGTGAAGGAGAGATGCGTGTGTCGGTAGGCCAGCTGCAGGTAACCATGGCGCGTGCTCGCTTGGGGCTCCGCGGCCGAAGGCGCGTCGCGCGCTGTGGTCCCCACTTCCACCCTCCCGCATGCACATAGTGCAACGTCGACACCTTCACCTTTTCCTCACGAGACGAGAGCACGGCAAACGCGACGTTCGACTCCAAATGCGAAATTGGCTGCTCCGTCACACCTCCATGCAGCCTTTTGGAGCTAAGGCGTTTGTTCTTAGTTGGGATTATTTGACACCTCCTCGGCACGCCTTGCGGAGCTTTTGCTTCGAGAGAATGGATAATCATGAGAAGGGCGGCACGCCTAGAAACCTTCAGCTGTATCTTTGCGTGTAATATTAGATTTTTACGCCGTAAGTCTTATAGAAAAAGCAGATTGGTCTTCCTTGCGGTTTACATTTGGTGATTAATATTCGCTGTATGATCAACATCCGTAGGGTTGGCATAACCCATGTGCCTCAAAGCTCAACTTAGATTTGCCATGCTCCTATATCGTCCGATTAGTATGTGTGTGTGTGTGTCCCAGAATCTGGTGAAAGGGGAGTGCTCCGATATGTTGCGATCACAGGTCCCGAGGCGTTCGTATTCCCCAGCCATCCTGCGTGCCGCTAATGTGTGTTAGCTACACCTACGAACTAATGCTTTGCAATGCACCCCTACAAAGAGAAGGTCCTATTATCAACTACAGATTTTCTACAGTGTTTGTCCATGAATTATTCTTCTTTCTTGGCTAGAATGTCGATGGAGTGCTGATATTAACGAGATCACTTCGGAAATTAGCTCTCACTCCTGCGTCAAGTAATCTATTCATAGATCCCTTCGCGTTTATGGGGTTTACTTGTTTTCATTTCACATCTGCAATGTTTGTGGCCCGGGCGTCCGTAAAGCGCTAACTTCATGGTGGCTCCAGGGGCGAAGGAATCCTCCGCATTTTGGAGTTAGCAGTCACCCCGCACCGCTGAATGAATCTTGCCCGTAGCGTTGGCCACAATACAAAGTGGGCCCCCAAGCTGAAACGGACAGCCAATGCCAAGGCGTATACTATTTCCCGCTTCGTGCTCAATCACCCGATGGTGTTACCGCTGGAATGTGTCTATAGGGTAGACTAGCCAATCGGCCCTCGATCGGCCCAATCCCTCCGCTGCTTATGGTCGACATCCCTGACGCAGGAGTGATAAACTGCATTGGAGGGCGGCGGCTAAGCCACACGGCCCGCGCCGGTCACTACCCGGAGCCGCATGTCCTTCACGCAAATCGTATTTAAAGATGGTAGGGCATCGTTTCTACTGCATTAAGCGCTTGAAGCTTTCATTTCCTCTTTTGTTGCGTACTGCTATCGATCCCGGCAAAGCGCTCAGCAGACCAAGACAACCCAGTCCCCAAGATGTCGGTCGCGGGATCAGGTAATTTTGAAGAGCATCGACCGCCTCCGTCGCGCTCCGAATCTTTCCAAAAAGACGGAATGGCGCTAGACGACCGCTTCTACAAGTACTGGGACCGATTTACGATGCACAAGCGCCTGCCGAATCCGCCGTTTCGAGAGAACGACGATGTCCCCGCACTGGAGCATGATGTGGAGGGTCTGCCAGCGCATCAGCCAGTCCTCAACAAAGAGGGTGTTATTACGAGGTGGGAGCTCTATCGTTATGCCCTTTACCTATATTTTACCCTTGAAATGCCAATAGCTGTAGGCGGGAAGCGTAGCTCTCTATAGCCGACCTAAATATTTTTTCCACTACTGAACACCAAATTTTGCACCCCTGCAATTTTAAGTTCAATGTTGGGTTGAATCTATTCAAAGACGGCATGCGCCATTGAATTACTACCACAACTAACCATCCCCAAAGCCAAAATGCCATCCGCTCGTACAACGAGGCCGCCGCCATCTGCAAGGCCAAAGTCGAGGCCATCGTGGACGAGTGCAAGCGCCTCAACATCAAGTACACCGACCGTTTATTCTATCTGGACGACCGCGACACGCTCGCGTCCTTGCATGCTGACGAGGAGCCGACCTCGCTCAAGGGAATCGAGGGCGTCGGCTCCGTAAAGCGCATCGAAGACGTTTTCGAGAAGCCGGAGTTCTTCATCGACGGCGCGACGGCCAACGACGTGCACCAGGGCCGCGTGGGCGATTGCTGGTTCCTGGCGTCGATCACGGCGCTGAGCGGCAAGAAGGACCTGATTGAGCGGTTGTGCGTGGCGCGCGACGAGAAGGTGGGAGTTTACGGCTTCGTCTTCTTCCGCGACGGCGAGTGGATCTCCGAGGTCGTGGACGACCGTCTCTGCCTCAAGCCGGCCGACGAGCACATGCAGAACCCCACCGAGTACGTTGTGACCGTCAACGGCGATCGCAATCCGCTCTACGAGGGGCTGCAGAGCATGAGCTACCAGGTCATGCCCATGTCTAAGGAGTGGCGCGAGCAGGTTCGCAAGGGCTCCAAGGCGTTGTTCTTTTCGAGCTGCCGCGACTCGAACGAGACGTGGCTACCGCTCATCGAGAAGGCATATGCCAAAGCGCACGGCGATTACCAGGCCATCGAAGGAGGATGGACCGGCGAGGGTATCGAGGACCTCACGGGCGGCGTAGCGACGTCGATCGTTTCCGAGAATGTCCTCGACAAGGACAAACTGTGGGAAGAATTAAAGCAAGTGAACAAGAACTTCCTCTTTGGCGCGGGATCTCGTCACCAGACTAGCTCTGATGACGACCCGCTGGATGAGCAGGGCTTCGTCCGTTCCCACGCGTACACTGTGATCGAGGCGAGGGAAGTCAAGGAGCATCGGCTGCTGAAATTGAGGTGAGTTAGGCATGCACAAAACTTCCCTAGGGGTTGCTAACGAGTTAATTTTACAGAAATCCTTGGGGAAGCCAGGAATGGAACGGCCCCTGGAGCGATGGATCGAAGGAGTGGACCCCGGAGTTTATGAAGGAACTGAATCATACTTTCGGAGACGACGGCGTCTTCTGGATATCGTATAGGGACTTTCTGCGATACTATAGCGACATGGATCGCATCCGTCTTTTCGGCCCGGAATGGACCATAACCCAGCAGTGGACCTCGGTCAACGTGCCCTACAACCCGGACTATCTTCCCACGCACTTCCAGCTGACCCTCACCAAAGCGAGTCCCGTCGTACTCGTCTTATCCCAGCCAGACCAGCGCTACTTCACGGGCCTGGAAGGCCGTTACAGCTTCCAGCTGCATTTCCGGCTGTACCGCAAGGGATCGCGCAGGTACCTGGTGCGCAGCATGAACGGGCCCGGCTCGAATCGGTCGTGCAGCGCCGAGCTGGACCTCGAGCCGGGAACCTACGAAGTCTACATGAAGATCAACGCGGACCGGTACGTCGGCAAAACCACGCGCAGGCAGATCATCGCCATGTACCGCGAGAGGAAGCGGGAGAAGTTGCAGACGGTAGGGGCTAGCTTCGACACGGCGCATGCGAAGGGCAGGCTTAGGGACATGGAGAAGGCGAACGAGCGGGCGGAGAGAAAGAGCAAGAGTGATAGGCGCAAGCTTGACACCGTAGTGGATAGGGCGAAGAATAGAAAGGAGAGGGCGAGGAGCAAAGCGAGACAGAAAAGGAAGGACGAGGAGCACAAGAGGAGGGTCGAGGCTAAGAAGGCCGTGGTGCGGGCTGAGAAGGAAACCGAGAAGAAGAAAACCGAGGAGGCCGAGAAGGAGAAAACCAAGGAGGCTAAGAAGGAGAAAACCAAGGAGGCTGAGAAGGAGAAAACCAAGGAGGCCGAGGAGAGAACTGAGAAGGAGAAGGCCGGAAAGGAAGAAGCGGGAACACAGTTGCCTATTCGGGAGAAGGTAGAGGAGACAGAGAAAAACGCAAAGGAAGAGACCAAGGCTACGATTGAAGAGAAGGCTGGGAAGGTCGACCCCGAATCCGAGTCCAAGAAGCCTGAAGAGAGCAAGACTAAGAAGCCTGAGACCGCGGAAGCAAAGGAAGTGAGTGCCGAAAGCACCACCGACGAATCACCCAAAGAGACGCCGCCATCCTCCGACGGTTCAAAGGAGGCTCCCAACGCCACGGCGGATGGCGCGCCGCCCCGAGTCCCGACCGCTCCTCCGACGGAGATCGAAGAAGACTCGCCTGCGGAAGAGAGCGACGCTGTGAGCGTCAGCACCGTCGAGACGGACGACTTCGAGTGGGACTCGGACGTCGACCGCTCCGTCAGCAGCGACGAGGACTACCAGGAGGTCATCCAGGCCGAAGAGGACGACATTTTCGCCTCGGACCCGTGGAACGCGACCTGTGTGATTGGGCTGCGATTGTGCGCGCAGGATGAGAATGCGAGCGTCGAAGTCGTGAACCCTGCTGATACCCCATCGTTCCGGGGGCTGAGAGGCGCGCTGAGCTGGAGATGATCGGCTTGTCATGCCGACAACACTAATACCTTGCTGGACATATAAGTTAGGGAAAGTTCGTCGTCGTACAAAGTGCTTCTGAATGGTGCTGAGTAGCTTTTGGTGGTAATAGTAGCGCCAGACATCCAACTCGATTCATTGTTAGTTAAGTTGTGCGGATCTACCATCCGCAATGACTATCGTAAATCTCATCTATTGGAATGAAAATCCCTTTAAATTCAAGCTTTCTTCCAAAACAGATCAAGCACCCACTGCGTGGAGCCCTCAAACGGAAAATTTGGCACCTTGACGTCTGAACCTACGATTATGTATTTAAGTTGCTCTCCAGCTTCATTTATACCGCCACTGGCAGCCTCGAATGGCCTACAGGTCCATTGGTGTCCCATATAATAGGCGTTGATGGGTGCTGCCCAACGACGCGGTCCGATCTCGCTTCTAGACCCAAGGTACTGAAGCGTCGGTTGTTGTTATGTTGACGCCTGCTGTTCCCCTTGCTCCCCGAACCTCCTCGGGGTCCCGGTTTCGCATTCTAGTCTCGTGAGGAGTCCCATCCTGCGGGGGCGAAATGGGACTATTTTCTCCTTGCACATTTTCGAAACTACGCACTGAGCGGATATTGCGGCCGACTCCTTCCCGCCGGGGCATTGGAGACCATCACTTATCACCACTTGCGCCACTTCACAGCTTCTTTGCCTCCAACATCGAACCCGCTATCCACGCGCCCGCGCAACCGAGCAGCGTCGTCAACCCCAGCGCTTTCTTCTTCCACCCTCCTTCCTCGGCGCTAACGCGCGCCGCACCGACCTGTCGCACCGGTGCCTCCTTGACCATCGGCGTCCTATCCACCTCGTCCATGCCCACCACCCCAGACTCATTAGTTCCCTGCTTCGACCTCGCCTCCTCGATCATGCGCCCCAGCATCCTCAATTCTTCCCTCCACGTCGTCGCCGCGTCAGTCGCGTTATCGCCGCGCCAGCGGGCACCCGTTCCGTTGCCGCCTTCCTCCAGCTCGACGTTCTGGACGTTGCCGAAGAAATCCATGACAAGGCGGTCGCGGGCGCGGCGCTCGCCGCCGGCGAAGAGATCGAAGCGCACGCCCGGGTGCGAGTGGATCTTGGCCTCGTCGTACGAGTCGAAAAGGTCGCCGAGCGTCATTTTGGACGACGGCTCGCGCACGTGCGTCTCGAGGAAGTCGAGGTTGTAGTACGTGTAGCGGTCGATGACGGCGACGCCGACGTCGGCGTCGGCGTGGTGAGAGTACGACGACTGGTCCAGCTCCGACGAGCCCGTCGCGATGATGTTGGGTGAGTATAGCTTCGAGTACATGGTGTTGGCTTGGCAGGTGTCGATCATGAAGAGCATCTCGTGGTACCTGCGGAAATGGCTGTTTAGACGAAAAGGCTGCTGTTGGTAACGCCTCACGCTTACCTCTTCTTCTCCCACATCTGCTCAAACGCATCCGCGATGTCAAAGGCGCTAATCTCCTCGGCGTCCTGAAACTTCAAGAACTCATTCCCGCCATGTCCCGTCATATACACCAGGATGTTGCTCCGATCGTCTGTCAGCAGCCTCTTGCTCCTGGGCATGTCCTCACCGACGCGATCTGTCAGCAGCCGAATGAAGTTCTCCACCGTGACCTCGTAGCCGCGGTAGTCGACCTCGATGTTGTCGCCGTACAGGTCGAGCGCGCGGTCGGCGTTGTTGTACACGGTGCCAGGGAACGCGTTACGCGGGTTGCACGCCATGTCGTCGGGCAGCATCAGGATGATCTGCGAGTCCGGGATGCCGAGGCGCTTGACGGTGCGGTAGAGCGAGAGCACGTTGGCCATGTGCCGGTAGTTGAACCAGAAGCGCGACGTCGACACCAGGACAGCCCAGTTGGAGGTGTGCTCGGCAGAGACGAGCCCGAAACAAGCGGCGAGGGCAAAGAGGAGGACTGGAAGTCCTCCGGTGTTGCGCCACATGGTGGAATGCTAGAAGTGGAGTGGTGGAGAATTGGCGGAATAAGGGCGGAGGAAGTCGGGAGGACTTTGAACGCGATTTGAAGCAAGCTAGGTGGCTAGCATGGAGCGGTACCTAGTGAAGGCACTCCATTTCGCTTCATGGTCCGCAGCTGGGAGGTTTACGGGAGAATGGCAATGGGCAGTACGAATACGGGGGTCGATGATCTGGCCCCGCTGACAAAAGTCCCTGAGGTAATCTGTTCGTAGCGCTGCGTAGCCAGCCGAGAGCGCACGGTCCCTTTCACGTGCACTCAAGTCACTTTCACTCGATCGGCGGAGTCAATTTCGCTCTTCTACATACGTCCGGTAGGGAGCATTTGCTATCGAGTTACGAGTAGGAGTGTCTCTCCAATTCAGCGCCTGCACTGGTGAAGAAAATCACCCCTTGCTTGACGAAACGTCCGGCACGTGGACTATCGAGGAGACGGATGATGTGCAGCGCTTGCCCTGAAAACCCCTGCGCGCGCAGCGCATCCGTCGGCCCCACGCTCGAGCGAAGTCAAGGAAAGACGTTATAATAGCCCAGGATCGCTGGAAATCCCATCAAGAAGAAACCCGCCATCCCCAAATTCCCATGCCGGAAGCTGCGGAAGCCGATGACGGCCGTCAATCAACCCTGCCCTCAGTTAGATGCGCGTGATGCGCTCCAGAATGGACCTGAGAAGGACGAGGCTATGGGCGCAAACCTGCCACCCCCCGGCAGAGCCCGGCGACGCAGGGCGTCGGATGCGGAAGGATGCGCGCCAAGCCTATATTTGACCCCTGCCGGGCTTCCGCGGGGCGGACGCGTGTTTAAATTCACTCGCGTGCGGTGCCGTAGAGGGAGCAGGCGGACGACTAAAGCGTTAAAGAAGAATGGGGTGCTCCGTCGTAAAATCTGCCATCCGCCGGCCCTCCTCTGGCCTGTGAAGTCGTTCGTTTTGTGCGTCCCGTACATCGACGTCTGGATCGTCTGTCTCCTGCCTTCCCCTGAGCTGCGCTTTATGTGACGAGGCACAACTCGAGCGCTCGTCGCACTGGAATCAATCCTCACCTTCCACTCCGTTCACTCCGTCACTACTTCCAGCTATCGTACAGTTCGTACTAGGAACTCGGCCACTACTTAACTTGCTCCCCACCGCCAACTACGTCGCATGCGCTCCCATGTCCGCTACCTCCTCACAGCCATCCTCACCCTTCTCGCGCTCTATCACTTCTTTATTTCCTCTCCCTCCGCCGACCGCGACGTCTCTTCCAGCGCCGAGAACGATGCGCCGGTCGCATCCAGCGCCGCCGGGGACGACCGCACCGCCCTAACCCTCCTCCTCTCCCTCCCGGCGCAACCCTCCGACCTTAACCTCACCTGGACCTCCGCTCTCCCGCTCCGCCCGACCGACTCCCTCATCCTCCTCGACTCCGCCTTCGACACCCGCTACCTGTACCCGCGCCTCGCTGCGGCGTTGTCTGGCGCGCCCGGCGCGCTCACCGCGACCTTCCCGCCCCACGGCGCCGTGCTGCAGGCCCTTCGACTGCTCGCTTTCCTGCTCGACGCGGCCGAGGGGACGACGGCAGATAGTCATGCGGCCGACGCGACACCGCTCGTGGTGTTCGCGAGCACGCCGGCCGACATGGTCGGCGATGAGGACGGCGAAGACGGCCTCGAGACGTGGCCGCACAGCTACCTCCTGTCCAACTCGCTCTCCTCGCTGCTCTCCTCGCTCCGCCGCAACCACGTGCTCGCTACCGGTTTCGTCCCGCTCGTCTGCGACCCATCCGATTCCTCCACGTCCTTCGCTGCACCCATCCCATCCAGCAAACCCCCAACCGACTTAAACTGCCCCACCGCGCTCTCCCCGTCCCTTGCGGCCCTCGCGACGTCCATATGGCAGCAATCTCCCTCCTCCCCCGCACCCCTACCCTACTTCCTCCCCTTCCCTCCATCCTTCCAGCTCGCCCTCGCACCAGCCTGGCCCTCACCCGCCCAGCGCGCCACGCTCGCCTCCCTTTTCGACGCCCTCGCCGCCGTCGCATCGCGCGCCGCACAGGTAGAACCGACGGCGGAGCCGCAGCCGCAACGAGGAGTGGAAAAGGCTCGCGCGGCGCAGCACGAGGGCGTGGACGCAGGAGCGGACGTGGACGTGGACGCGGACGCCGAAGCCAGAGTCGCGGCCGACGATGCGGCCTGGGCGGTCTGGGGCCTCGTTCCGGCGGTGTTTTCACGCAGGGACGGGGGCGACGGGTCTGCGAGTGCTGCCGGCGACGAGGAGGACGGCGGCGGCTGGAGCCCGTCGGCGGCGACGCGCGACGCGTGTCCGCGCAGCTCGCCCGGCGCCTGCTACTGCGCTCAGTACGGGCTGTGCTTCGCGCGGGATGCGTCGGCTCTGGCCGTGCTCGAGGCCGGGTACGCCGAGTGGGCCGGGCTGGCGGCGCGGCGGCGCGAGATGCGCGGGCTTGCGGCGCGGGTGGAGTATGCGATGGGGTTGGGGCCGGCTAATGCGGAGGCGGGGAGAGGGGAGGGGGAGGGCGGAGAGCTGACCGCGCAAAGGGAGGATGCGCTGAGGGAGGTGGGTGTTACGGTCGGGACGGAGGAGAGTGTATTGGGGGAGAGTAGGGCGTTGGTGGGCGCGTTGGGAGAAAGGATGGAGGGGTTGGTGAGGGCGGCGAGGGCGGTAGGGGAGGGGCAGGACTAGGGGTTGGGTGAACGAGGACGGGGGGGGGAGGTTGGTTTGGGGAGGAACTCGGAGGGGGTGGTGAGAGGAGAGGATTTGTGGGTGTCAAAATTTTTATTGTGGTCATGCTTGGGGCGAGGGCTGGGTGTTTCCGGAGAACATTGTGAAGTTTGGAGCGTTTTGAGGGGTTTAGGGTCCTGTTATAACCATCGGATATCCTGTGTAGGCTTTTTCCTTTGTATAGTTTCTAATACTGCCGTCTTCTTTCGAGAGGGCATTTGGTAGAATGACTTGATGGGAACTACCGCACTTAGGTGGCAGGTTTGCAAAAATATTACTGCTTTGATATATGTTCTCGGCTTAGGATGCCGCTCCGCTTGTCGCATTCTCCAGTAGGCTGGTTTCCACAGGGCCATTCGTCTCGCGGTTCTAGGACCACCGAACAGAGTAGAATGAGATAGAGGTGCTGAGATATCGCTTGAGTGCTTTGAGTGTCTGTAATCAATAACGAGACAAATCAACGAGGCATAAGCACTTGTTCGCCTTGAACCGCGGCGGAAAGTCTTCCCATGCCTGTTATCCTTGCCCTGGTGAAGATGAGAACTCTTTCCTGCTTGCTCGAAATCTCAACAAAGCATCTCGTCTGGTTCGAGTCACCAGAGACACAATGTGATTAGTGCTGCGGTTCGGAGAATCCGGAGATACTGATGAAGAGTCATCCTGACAGCGATGTCAATTGAGTCCCGGGCGTATGAAGGTGTCTTTACGGATCTCGACTCGGTTGACATGCCATGTCAAAGAAATGATTGCGTTTCCTAGTTAGAGCCATGAGATGGCAGAACCCCACTAGAACCTGAACATGGCTACGAGAGACTTTTTTCCGTTGCGATGCAGTGTTCTGATTGGCTGATGGGGCTAGCTCAAGGGACGCCGGTCATCGGCCACATCCGTCATCGCTGCTCGCCGATGGCTTAGCCTTCTTCCTCCACATTTGCGCCTTCGAAATTCTTGCCTTGTATATATTCCCTAGGAAGCTTCGCAACTGTGATTCCCGCGCCTACGTGGGACAGCTATACGACATGCCACGACACTTTGCTTAACGTTGTCTCCTTCAGCGCTGCATACCCACCTTTAGTGTCTCATTCCCCACCTGTCCTTACCTGTATAGCCGCGACTACATTCTCACCTTACTCTTCTATTAGAGATCTTAGCACGTCCCATCGCCGACGTGTCTTCCATATCCACCATGAGCATATCCAACTCGACTCCTCTCCTCCGTCGCCTCCGCGCCCTCAACGCCCACAACCTCCGCACCCTCCGCGAGCAACCTCTAGCCGAACTCTCCGGCGCCCTGGGCGACCTGGGTACCTTACTTCCGCTTCTTCTCGCGCTCGCCCTCGCTGGGACCATCTCTCTTCCGCGCACCCTCCTCTTCACCGGCGCCGCAAACATCGCGACGGGCGTCTTCTTCGGCGTCCCGCTGCCCGTGCAGCCAATGAAAGCAATCGCCTCGATCGCGCTGTCGCGTAGCTTTTCGCCTGCCGAGAACGCCGCCGCGGGGATAGTGGTCGCTGCGGCGGTTGGGGTACTTGCGATAACTGGCGCATTAGGTTGGCTCGGACGCAACGTCCCGGTGCCAGTGGTGAAGGGCATCCAAGTGGGCGCGGGGCTCAGCCTGGTGCTGAGCGGCGGCAAGGCAACGCTGCTCGGCGGCATCGCCTGGGACGAGCCCGGGTGGCACGACAACTATGGGTGGGCCATTGCGGCCTTCTTGCTCCTCCTCACCTGCGCGCGCCGTCCCCGCGCACCCGCCGCGCTGATCCTATTCCTCGCAGGCCTCATCCTCGCCATAGTACACCTACGGACGTCGCACCACCACCACGACCACCCACCGCACCACATCCCTCCCGTCCTCATTCCCTCCGGCCGCACCTTCCTGCACGCCGCCCTGACGGCCTCCCTCGGCCAACTGCCCCTCACCGTCCTCAACTCCATCCTCGCCGTCTCCCACCTCTCGGCGGACCTCTTCCCGCACCTCCCTTGCCCTACGCCCACGGCCCTCGGCCTCTCCGTTGCCCTCACTAACCTCGCCTCTAACTGGTTCGCCGCCATGCCCGCCTGCCACGGCTCCGGCGGCCTTGCCGCCCAGGCCCGCTTCGGCGCCCGCTCCGGCGCCTCCGTCGTCGTCCTCGGCGCCGCAAAGATGGCCCTCGGCGCCGTGGCGCTGCGCTGGGGCGCTGCGGTGAGCGACGCACTGGCGCATTTTCCCCGCGCCGTGCTCGGCGTCATGGTGGTGGCGGCGGGCGTGGAGCTGGCCAAGGTGGGCGAGTCGCTGAACGCGGGCGCGCGCGACTTGTGGGAGGAGGTCGAGGCCGAGGCTGAGAGCCGCGGAGAACGCGGCGGCGGAAGCGCCGACGCGCACGGCGGCGGCGGCGTGCTAGTAAAGGTGAAGAGGCCGCGCGAGCCGACCGGGGCGGAGTGCCGCGATCGGTGGGAGGTCATGCTGGCGACGGTCGCGGCGTTACTAGCGTTCCGCAACGACGCCGTTGGATTCGTCGCGGGCATGTTGTGGCATTGGGGGCTTAGGGTGCCGGAGTGGTGGGAAAGCAGTAGGATGGGCGCAGTGAGACGGTGTTGGGCGGGTTGGAGGCGCAGGCGAGATGAGGAGGGGGAGAGGCAGAGGTTGCTGTCGTGATTGTGCGAGGCGGTTAGGAGGGCGTGCCGAGGGGGTTGAGGGTGATTTGTAGGTTGGGGTTGTCGCTGTATTGCCGTTGTTGGTAGCTACTTATGTTGTTGCGACTGCCATTCAATACGAACGCAATGACTAAATGAACGACTTCCGAACATGTTTCAGAGTTCGGATGGTAACGAAGGAATTTCAACCTGGGTGCAACTGGTCACGAGAACCTGGTTTCTCCTACCTAGGTGTTTGTGTTTGTGGTATCATGAAAAGAGTGATGCGAAGCGTGGAATAGGTTTAGGCGCAGCCTAAACACGGCTTTGAAATCATCTTTCATAGACATAGACGGGGACATCCCTGAGGTGGGCGCCAACAAATGGGAAAAGTGTATAGTGTCGGGCTCGCAGCAGAGTGAATATAGAGTAGACATGAGGGCATGCTTTACGGATAGCACATCACCGTTAGAGAGCTCCTTTCGAGATCTTTCTATTTCATGTAGGGGGTATGTCAACCAGCCCGCGGCCACGCCGGTCAAACGCATTCCACTCTAAGTCAGAGAGACTGTCAATTTCAATGATGGTGGATGCTTTTTCCCAAGTCGCTCTTCGCGGTGACCGCAGGTGTTATTGGGTAATTTGTGTGACGAGGCTTCACGATCCACGGCCGAGCGCTGGGCGGCCTAGATAATGATACAATAGAGCACATAAAACAATGTAGGGGATACTGCGAAATTCCAGATGGTTTGAAGGCAGATGCGTCATTTCAGCCTCCTGGGCAAATTTTACATGTTCGACATATACGAATACTGAAGAAATTACTGACTCTCTAGCTCATGTCCGTGTTTGATGAACCCAATCGCTTCTCCCTATCAACCGGTAGCGTTATTGCATAGAACCTTCAATCACCCATTCCTGCTGCTTATCTTTCGTGTTCTTTTTATGCCGTTCAAGTTGATCTATTTTAACGAAGGCCTTTGTGCAGCTAGGCAAATCACATACAAAAGATTTTTCATGGTTCGGCCTTAGGGCTTTTGGATGTAGACAACGTGGTATTGTTCCCCAGTGGTGAACTTTTCGCCTGCGGCGCCGTAACATTATCTTCTAAATATTCACTGCCACCCTCCACTTATATAGCAGGAGTCGAGAGCGCCGCTGCGGGCTGGTTGTGGCTAGACTCGGTGGCTTGTAGTGGCGGCGGGGAAGTTGAATACATAGGCAGTGCGTCGGTGCTCGGTTCGGGCTAGAGATTGTAGCTAAGAGAAATGGTGATGGAAGGCTGTTTCCAAATGACATAGCAATGCTCAACAGCAGTAGCTATTCATACAGTCAAGTCTCTAGTGACCATTAGCTCAAGCAGCATGTCTATAGGAGCTATATATCTTCGTACTTCAGTGCTGCGTGCTTATCACCGAAGTAATCCAGAGTCTGCGGATCATGCTCAGTCCAAAAGCTCTCCTGCTTTTGAGCTAGCATATTCGGATAAGTTCTCGATATATAGTAGCTTTCGCGAATTCCGACATGATATTGAGCACCCGTATGAGAGAGTCGCCGATTTCGGCTAACAAGCATGGGATACCGGCCGGCGCCGGCCCTAGCTTGTCGATAATAGCCGGAAGATGAGTCTGAAGTAAACTGCCAGCCCTTGGCGTGTTGGAATTGCTGCTGAGGCTCTCGAGCAAATCTTTGGTAAGTGAATCCATGGCGCTTCAACTCCGGCAGCGTGGTATGTTGTCCAATCGGTTTCTTCACATTCGAGGAAATGCGATATTCTCTCACCCAACAGCCTCGTTTCCAGGGGGGCAGCGAGCACTTCGAGCCGGCGGTGCGTTGATTCGTCCTCGGTCGCTGGAGTATCTCATGTAATCAGTGGCCCCGGCTGGGGGGGCTCTCGGCCCGGGCCAAGTAATGTATAGCGGCCATCAGGGGCGCGTCCGGATGCTGTCTCGGCCCACATCTCTCACCACGCTATGCGCTAGCTTTGTCTGATGCTAATGCTTCCTAATGACCCCGATCAAATTCGATGGCCGCAGCCCTTGAGCCTGACCCTAGCGGTAGCTGGCGGAAACGGCCGCGACTGGCCGACCAATCCTGCGCAGATCTAACGAGCGGTAACCTAACAGTTCCCTTAGACGTTCCAGAAGATGCCTTCGATGTCAATGCCCAGTTGTGGGTCGACGGCTTTGACGCAATTGGTGATCTCAACATAGACCCAAGGGTGTCACCAGATCATACTCGGAAACGAAGTAAGTCATTAACAGTTTTGCGTGTCAACTCACTGACAATGATACGGTACGACCAGAATGTGAAGCCATCCATTCAAGCCCCGCCGCCGATCAGGAGCTCCAACAATGGCTCCCGAACGACTTTCAGGGCTTCATCCCCGCGACTCCTAGGCAGGAAGAGAGAATCGTCCCTCTAGTAGTGCCGAACCCTTTCTTGGACGACTACGAGCTATCTCCGGGAGCCATAGTCCAACATCCCATAGTCAGCGAACAACGAGCGCCCGTACGCGTCAGCGAAGGTGGTGTTTTAGACGGGCTTATCAAGGTCCAACTCCGCGCGAAAGCAACACAGGACAAATATAAACAATCGATTGGGGTATCATCGCCGCATAAAGCGTCGCGAGTCATGCCAACTCTGAAGGGAGTTCTTGATATGGTGCCCTACCTTCCGCGTGATTTTGGCGGGGCAAAACTCGATGCTACAGATGCTAAGCTGTTCAATTTTTGTAAGTGTTACTGCCTAGGTAAAATAGTGAGTTGCTAATTCCCCTATAGTTTTGGTAGCAGTGTGCGGAGGCAGAACAGTCATTTCTGACTCCAACATGTATCTGCAGCAGATTGCTCCTATGGTCTGCAGCAGTCCTCTTGTTAGGCATGCTGTATTAGCTTTGTCTATTTCGTATGTGCTTGACTTTAGTCGGACAGAGACACTAGAAGCTCGAGCCAATCTTCATTATAAACGGGCTATCCATTTACTCGGCAGTGAAGTGAACAACGCTCTTTCGTTCGCTCCCGGCAATGAGGATGCCATTGTCGGAGCTATTTGCATGCTGGTACATAATGAGGTACAATTCTTGCTCCGATTTAACGATTTGGGATATACTAATAAGATTGATAGTGTGTCAACTGGGAAATGAGGAATGGGGCGCTTACCCCCAAGTGGTTCCGCGCCATACAACTGGCTAAAAGCATACTAAGCGCTTCCAGCCCCGGCTTCCGATACCAGTCTCCTTCTAATGTTCAATTCTCCCAAGCACGATTTCAGCTGGCGAACAGGGTGGGGCTCGAGTACATCTGTAGCAGCCTCGTAGCACCGCTCGAGTTCGGCGACAATAATAAATGTGACTTCCCATGGTTGCTCCTCGGGAGCGAGCGGGAGCTACGAAAGGTTATTGGAACTACAGGATTCTCCTCAAAGCTGATGCACACATTGGCGCAAATAACACACTTGTCGGCAAGGCTAGCCAACGATCCAACTTCGACGGTCATTCCCGCTATCGCGAGCAAGGTGATCGAAAGGCTCGAGAATTTCTGGCAGTGGTCAGACCTTTCAGAAGGTTATTCTACATCTCAGGAACTCATCGCAGCAGCGGAGACTGAATTGGATGGAAACGGAAAAGTGACGACACCCACCAAAGTTACTGAACTCATTGCCGAGAGTTATTCTGCCGCTGCGCAAATATATGCACATTGTAGGCTTCTAAGGTGAGTTGATGGACCATGCGTCGGCAAGGCTTCTTTACCGACCGTGACGCAGAAAGCCGAGGAACCATCCTCTTGTTCAAGACATCCTATCCCGGCTTTGCCGGTATATCGATTGGATGCCCACGTCAGGCCCTCTATTTACCGCTCAAGCGCCGCTTCTTTCGGTGTTTATTGCCGGCACTGTCGCTTTCAGACCGGAATCGCGCCGAATCGTGCGGGATTGGATGGAGTCTGTTTCATCTGGGACGCGCGGGGTAAGTTTCTCGTGCCTGTCCCACTGAAATCGTGAAATTAGACTAACAACATATCAGAACGTGCCGCCAGCTTGGAGAGCCATGCAATTTCTGTGGGCGTGGATGGATGCGGATCAGTCCAGGATTTTTGATGGGCAAGGCTATGTTGAAGAACCATTCGCCCTCGTAGGATTCTTGCCTACATGGTGGGAAGCAATGGTGAACGAATTGAGTCAAAGAGAAGGAAGACTAAATCTGTCGTAGCTCATAGCAATCGTAGTTATGCCAATGCTCACAAAGGTAGATGTGGACGCAAGTGGACGAATACCGTAATTGTTGACTAGACTATGCGGGAGTCATTCACAGACTCCCATGACTAATGCAGGTCCCTCGATGCAAGCCATTTCTACGAAAATTATTCATCCTCAGTGTGACACTTTATGGCGTTAGATAGCATAGGAATGCCAAAGTGAATACTAGAATGACAACAAAGGAGAGAAATCCTGAGATAGAACGGAAAGTTTAAGGCTGCCCATCAAGATACGCACGAAGCTTTGGAATTAGCTCCTCCATGGAGATCAGAATGCTTCGAAGTAACTCCGCTGGCGGGCTATGTTCATTTCTACCCGTATGATTGGGCACAACGGACCCACTATCATGGGGTGTTAGCTTCAAGGTACATTTCTATGTTCACGGGATGCAGTATCTACTTACTCCGTAAAGCCCTCAGCACAGGCGCCCATGAGATTGAGGTTATAATGTAAATTTCCGTCTTTACCATACTCGGGCAGCTCCGGCTGCGGCGGAAGATATCCAGAACCAGGCGCTGATACACTCGATGCCGCTCTGGTGGACGAGGAAAGGTTTGTCCGCGGTGGCGGTGCCGTTGAACGGCGTTTGGCGAAGAATCGTCTTGTAAAATGTCCATCTTCTGACTTGGTCAACCGGTGCTGCAAAGGGAAACTAAAAGTTTGTCTCGGGCGTTTATTGGGACGAAGTTGGGCGCCGCGGACGTCATCTGGTACCGGATTTTGACTTTGGGCTCCAGCGAGACTGATAGCGCGCGATCTTGTAGTATCGACGGGAGTGGGGTTTTGGGGCCACCTGTTGGTAATCGGGATCGCCGAAGTAGAAGCACTGCAAACGTGCGGCGAGACTTTCCCGCGATCCATAGTGGAAGTTGATTTGAATAAAAGTGAAAATTGGCTCTTTTCGATGAAGGTAGCGGAGTTTAGAGGGGCGTTGCAACTGCAGGTCCAAAAAAAAAAAAAAAGAGTAGCCAAATTTCCGTCTGTCAAAATGAATGGAGCGGTGAGTGAAGGAATTTGTACTCTTTGCTGCCTTTTATTCTGTTCTAAATATCTGGTCGGAGCCCCTCTGCGGTAGACACCGCTAGTGGTTGTTCTCTCATTTCTGCCCTAAAAAGGAAATCAAATCTGATTGGAGAGGTCAAACACAATATGGGGGGGCTGTGAGGCTGAACCGTCTAATCACAGCGGTTGGTGGCACAGCACATCGCAGGGATGCGGAGCTGGTCGAGATCGCGCTAACCGCTTTTGGCTGAAATTGAGAGAAGTGAGAGCACCGCTTAGCTGCGTTCTAGGAAGCGCTGCGATCGCTTAAATGCGCAACCCGCAACAAAATGTTAGGGCAACACGGGAAAGATGGAACAGTATGCGGCCTCCTTCTGCCTGGCTCTCGAACTTTCAACTTTCTGAGGCTTTGCGCTAGCCTACGTAGCGGCTCACTCTCCGAGCGTCCACTACTAATTACCTCGTCGTCCACCGCGGCTCCTCTGAAATGGTGGCTGCTTCCGCGTCTGCCAAGGCATCTTACCTGATTGTCGGCTCAGGCGTGTTCGGCGCCTCGACCGCCTACCATCTTATCACGAGGTACCCCGATGCGTCGATAACTCTTGTCGACAAGTAGTAACCCCTTAGTCCCGAGGCCGCTTCCTAGGAGTAGAACAAGGTCGTCCGCGCCGACTATGGGGACATCTTTTACATGCGGCTAGGGCTAGCCGCACTCGATGCGTGGCGCAATGATCTCCTGCTAAGCCCATTTTACCATCAGTGTGGCCTCCTATGACTGAACAACGACCCTAAGGCTGGGAACCAGCTCTTGGAAAACTACAGGCAACTTGGCGCGGATGTCAACGTCGAGGCATACCAGTGGCGAAGGCTAAGGAGCTATTCGGCGGGTTGTACGCCAATGCTAACTACGAAGGTATCGAGGATGCCTTCGTTAACCGCTCTGGTGGCCTAGCGGCGGCGACCAGTTCGATCCAGGCAATAGTAGGTGCGGCTATCCAATCCGGAGTTAAATTCGTTAAAGGCAATGTCGATGTGCTGCTGCTTGGTAAGCTAGGATGTGAAGGTGTCCGACTCAATACTGAGGAAGTTCTGAAGGCCGGTAGAACCATTGTTTGCACTGGTGCAGGGACGCCAAAGCTGCTTGTCGATAGCGCCCCAGAAAACGATAGCATTCATATTGGTGATCGTATGTGTGTTGCTGGAGTAGCCACTGGAATGGTTAAACTGAACGATGAGCAAATGAACAAGTTCGGAAGGGCACCTGTTTTTGTTAACCATACTGGGGAAACACTAGGTTAGTGCTGCGTTTTATTGAATATTTAGGATCTTGCTAAGTTAAAACAGGCGAAACGATGCCACCGATTCCTGATAATCTCCTAAAGTTCTGCCGAGTAGCCAGTTTCAAGAACACCATTGGAAAGATGTCGGGCGAGTTCTCTATGCCTCCAGACGAGCCCGAATACGGCCAGTGGAAGGCACCGCCGACCTTGCGAGACGAGATTGTGACCGTGCAAAAGGGGATCTACGGTGGCTATGCCGACTCTATTCCAGTCGACCAGTATAGATTGTGTTGGTAAGATCGCAAATACCTGCTTGCGTACCTCTGGCGGCGCGTGCTAAGTGATAGTAGGGACGCAATCACACCGAATCAAGACTTCATAATCTCACCCCACCCGCGCGTTTCAAATCTCTACATGGCGACGGGCGGGTTATTCCACGCATGGAAATTCTTGCCAGTCATTGGGGAGTACGTGGTGAGTATGTTGGAGGGAACGCTCGATGACGAGACGTCGAGACGTTGGGCGTGGGATCGGGAGGGGAAGGGAGGTGCCCACGCTGCTCGCCTTCCAAAGAGAGAGCTCCGAGATCTCTAGATTTGTGCGCGACGGGCCAAAAAGCAAAAAAGAAAAGAAGTGAACGTTACACTAAGCATTTCGAGAATTTTACAGAAGCCTCGGAAAAAGCTCTTCCAAGGAATCGCAATTCTAGGAAAGGAAACAAATGTACCTAGCGGTAATTTACACTTTTCGATATGCTAATCCCACGCGCACTTTGAACAGCTATTCCCACGTGCTTAGACATTTCCAGCTTCCTGTCTAGACACACCGCCACATCTTATTTCTGGTTCTCAGGACGAAGACCACTGCATAATCAATTAGCGACACTGAAACGGCTACCTCGGAGCTACCGCAATTTGGGAGCTTACCGCACAGCCTTGCCCGCGCGCCAGATCTCCAAGTCGCGAATCTCCTGCATCTCCTTCTCAAACGCCTGGCGGTAGTCGGGGCGGCTGTTGTACTCGAGCGCGCGCTTCGTCTCGGTGCCGTCCTGCACCGACGTATATAGCTCGTTGAAGAGTGGCTTAAGCGTGTCCTTGAAGCGCTTGCTCCAGTCGATGGCGCCACGGCGAGCCGTGGTTGAGCATGCCGCATACATATAGTCCATACCGTTGGCGCCGATAAGTGGGTACAGGCTCTGGGTGGCCTCCTCGACCGTCTCGTTGAAAGCCTCCGACGGGCTGTGACCGCGTTCGCGCAGCACCTCATACTGGGCCAGGAACATGCCGTGGATGCCGCCCATGAGGCAGCCGCGCTCGCCGTACAGGTCCGAGTACACCTCCTTCTCGAACGTCGTCTGGTATAGGTAGCCCGAGCCGACGGCGACGCCCATGGCCACTGCCTTCTCGAGCGCCTGGCCCGTCACGTCCTGGTAGACGGCCACAGACGAGTTGATGCCGCGGCCCTCGCGGAAGAGACTGCGAACGGTGCGGCCTGACCCCTTAGGCGCGACCAGGATCACGTCGATGTCCTTGGGCACGTCCACGTTGGTGAGGTCCTTGAAGACGGGCGAGAAGCCGTGGGAGAAGTAGAGGGTCTGCACCGTTAGCAATTTGACATTCCCAAAGGTGTTGGAGGACATACCTTGCCCTTGGTGAGCTTCGGCTTGATGGCCGGCCACGTCTCGCTCTGGGCGGCGTCGGACAGGAGGTTCATGACGATGGTACCACGCTCAATGGCCTCATCGACGTCGAACAGGTTGGTGCCGGGGATCCAGCCGTCCTGCTGTGCTTCCTTCCACGACGCGCCATTCTTCCGGACGCCAACGATGACGTTGAGACCGTTGTCGCGGAGGTTGAGGCCTTGGCCGTGGCCCTGCGAGCCGTAGCCAATGAGCGCGAGCGTGTCGTTCTTGAAGTAGTCCTGCCGAGTGACATTAGCATAGCCGTCCTCTGGTTCGAGGAAGTAGGTAACTCACAATGAGCTTCTCCCGAGGCCAGTCCTCACGCTCTGCAAGCAATCTGTCAATTGGAGGCCCTCGAGCTGCGACGGGTTGGTCCTCTTACCGTACACGTTCTCCTTGGTACCAGCAAAGTCAATCGTCTTCATGCCACGAGCCTGTTGCCACGAGCCAGCCGCCGCAGCCTTCGGCGCCGTCGCGCTGACGCGGCAAACATTGCTGACCGCCGACACCAGGGTCCGGCGTTGTGCAGTAACGGCGGGGCTGGCGCTCAATTGCTTAACGGAGGCGCGGAGGGCGCGGCTTGCGCTGCGGGAGGCGGCCATTGCGAGTTTCGAGCTGCTCGGGGAAGGAATCGGGTTGAGTGGAGAGCTTGGAAGCGCGTCGCGAGGATGTGACTCGACTTCTTGCCCTGCGGCGGTCGCGAAGTCGAGAATTTCCCGGTGGGCAGCTCTAGCCCGAGCTGCAGGGTCTGTTGCCAAGCCGCTGCTTTCGCCGACATCGGCACGGTCCAGTCGCCAGCCATGTTTATTTCCTCCAGGCCTTTGCCCGCAGTGGCATAACTCCTGTGGAGAAGACATACCTAGGTTTCAGTATTCGCTACTGATTATGTAGGATTATTGCAATCAATTATTTTGAGGCGATGCTATTAGCCGTGGGGTTGGGAGAGGTCGAGTCCGCTGGAACGCTTCTGAGTGTTTGAATCTTCAAAAGGTTATTAAGGAAGACGACTAATAGCCTCCCAGGACCCGCATCTTTTACTTAACTTGAGCAAGAGCAATATGATAAAAAGTGCAAGGCTTACAACACTGGGGATTCCCTCGTGGTCACCCACCAAAGTACTAGTCTAGCAATCCATAACTTAATGACAAAGGGAGCGGGTAGGACCAGACGTATTCCAGAGTCTGTTATACGTACTGAAGGACCGCAAAAAAAAAGTTCTCACACACAAAATTTTATCACAACCGTCTTTTTCAGTTCACAATCTACGGTTCTTGGTCAGAGCTTGGACGTACTTGCAGAACGGTTTCCCAGATGCTAGATCATCGTACTGGTGCTCGTTCTTGGACTCCGCCAAGATTTCTAAGCAAATGCCCTAAACTTTCACCACCAAATCTGGCATAATCACCACCGCGGCAGGAAACATGTAGGACCGCCGAAACTGACACAATTGGTATAGTCGTCTATTTGCGCGCAAACAACATCTACAACGGCCTCCGACGGTGGAGAAGAAAGTCCCAATTCCGCAGCCCGATGCACCCTAACTTGACGCCATTTACAAGCTCGCCTCCGTTGACCACCACTTGCCCATCATGCGCCTACCAGCCTAGTCATTCACTTTCGTTATCCGGGTCGTAAATTCTATTTGAGGACACGATGGAAGTTCTCGCCCAAGAAGTGGCCGCCTGCCATGGACGTCCGCACGTTCCTCTTGAAGGTTTCCCGGTTCGACTTGAGCACCTCAGCCGCCTCCTTGTTGAGCGGATCTGATGCGTTCGGCTCGAGGAAGAGGAACTGTCAGGAATAAACCCGTTAGCGTCCCGCCTCGCTCTCTTCCGCACGCGGACGTACCTGCAGCCCGACAATTACTGCGTTCAGATTCAACACCGGCTTCCAGTCCTCACGCAGAATGTTCAGGCACACGTTGCCCTCCATGTCGATGTTGGGGTGGTATATCTTCTGCGTGCACTTGACCTTGGGCGGGTCGTGCGGGAAGTTCTGGTTTATGCTGAAGTTGAAGTTGAAGGTGCCGCCCTTGTAGAAGCCCTCGTCCGGTTCGATCGTAAGCGTGAAATTGAGAATGTCGTCGGGGTTCGGGAAATGCGTTCGCATCGTCGAGCCGAGCGAGAGCTCCGACAGATCTGGGATGGTCGCGTGCGTCCGGTCAGCATACTGCGATGTGTAGTAGGCCACAACTGAGAGTCGGCCGGCATGGCAACCTCCGCAGAAAGCTTATCGTACCTTTCTGAACCCGCAACTGCGCCGCCGTCACCTTCTTCTTCTTCTGTCCCGCTGCCGCCGTCTCCGCCTGCTGCTGCTTCTGCTTCTGTTGTAAACGGTCAGTGTGACATTCTAGGAGCCCGTGCAGCTGTAGCGCGCCGGGCCACACGGCGTAAATAGGCGAAACTCACCATAGACCATATTTTCATCATCCTGGCGCGAGTTTTCCGAGCAGACTTCTATAGGCGGCGGTAGTACGTGGCCTAGTGCAAAGACTGGTGACGTTGCGCCGTGGTTGGCTTAGCGAATGTAGAGGAGAGTAACGTACGCGCTGGCCTCAGAGACGGAGGCCGAAAAAGACGCTCTTGGACGTCAAGGAACGAGAGAGCAAGACAAGCTTCGAGAATGCACGCGCTGCGGAAAGTTAAAGACGAGGTGAGTTGGCGGAAGCAACTTGCGAGCCGGTGCATGACCACTACCGAGCCGCCGCTGCTAAGTGCCAAGCCGCATGGGTGGGCGTCAGAGCTCTGCAGCGGGGCCCGACGGGGGACCGCTTCATGACTCGTACAACCCTCACCACAGAAGAGTTATTAGTATAGGATCGAAACGGGCGACCTCGACTTGACTCTGCAATGTTATTTTAGTGGCAGCCATGTTTGCATCACTGGCTTGCACACGCTCTAACGTGGTGGAATCGAACGGGGTCAAAATTCTCATCCTCTGGTCATCCGTTGGCCTGCGTAGGGCACCTAATGCCTGTCCGCTCTTTTGAATATCTCTAGGCACCACCAAAATGGAGTGCGACCGAAGCGTGCTTTTGCCTCAAGAGCCGCTCTCTTGCTCAGTCAGTCCAGTGCCTAGTATATGCATTCTCTAGTTGGATCGTTGCTACTATTGGCTTTTGTTGTTTGGTGTTTAGGCCATTTTCATGTCAAGGTTCCTGCGCGGCCTTAGTCACACCCTTGATATCTTTTTTTCTTTTGTTTGGCATCTCACGTATTCGCAGCCGCAGTTCTCGTCTTTAAAATGCAACAAGTCCATCGACCCCTCCTTCTCAGCTATTTCTAGCACTCGTGGTGGACCGAATATTAGCCAAGTATCTTTAGCAAAATGGCGATGGGCCACCAAACCCCAAGCGTGCAGGTGAGAATTAGCGACGGGACACCAATAATTATTGCGAGGATTGGAACCATTGCTGATAGGATTTTGTGAGTAAATTCTGTTGAGTTTGCGCACCGAAGAGTTTGATTGCGAACCTGTCACATGAATGCGATCGGATCAGCTTCGATCCGGCGTCGTACAGAGCCACGTGGAGCCAAATCACGTGAGTATGCTGCCGCCTCACGTATGTTGCGTGGTCCAATGCTTAATCCTCTACAAGTTGAGCTAAAACTGGAATTACAATAGAGATACGAAGCAAGGTATTCTGCAACTTTCATGTATGTCGTGCGCCTCTCTGGCCACACAAGTTCCGGCGACTTTACGGCCTCGTCGGATGCTCTTCGAAACCTGTCATTCGTCACAAATGAGATTCAAACAGTGTTGTTATACGAGCGCTGAGGAGTATGTTCTACGAGCTATCTAAATGCGCAATTCTAGAATTAGTTTCATCGAGGTGCAAAATGTGTGTGAGTGCTACTCTAAACCACTAACTGTAAACGAGACTCCAAACGACTCGTCCTCGAATACACGGAGTCATTTCAAACTCAGATAATGCCTTGCTCTCAGAATATAGCCACTATAGTCCTGGACATGCATAATATAATCCAATAACTTGCTTCGACACTCTTACAATGCTATCCTATACGGTGCATCGGCAAGAGACTCAAATGACCAATCCTATGCAATCAGCATGCATCCTGGTGCCCGCCTCATTAGCAGAACTTAGGCCAACCAAGAGTTAAGGGACTACGGGCCAAAAATACAGGAACATAGCAAGCAAAATTACTGGAAAAGTGAACATGAAACATAGCGTTGGCCGGTCGTGGAACTGTACTTTGACAACATAACCTAGCAACATAACAAATAACCTAATAACCGTGTTAAGCATCACGGAGTGCTCAGTGTAGAGCAGTCAAACAATGTTGTATTGTGAGGTGCGGACGGAAATGTAGAGCTCCGTTTACGAACTACTTACTGGAGAAGCTAGCACTATTCAGCGCTAAAAATCACATGTGGGTACTACCGTCTTCCAACACTCAATCCACGATAAACAATGTTTTACCCTAGCGTGGTTTTACAGACACGGGATGGGGCAGATATAGTAGGTTATCCTGGCCGGCGACGAGGCTGAACTCCGCCTTACCACCCAATATGCGTCAGCAGCTGACAACCTATAGTCAAGGCCGACGGGGACTTAAACTAGCGGAGCGTATCTTCATTCGTCTATCCTGAGCGTTAAAAGAATTATCCTGTTACTAGTTTCTACATTCCCCTCCAACTTCCTCATACTAATTACATTGATTTCGACGTAATCTTAACTCGAAAGTAATACTAGGACTCCACCGAGTTGACAAGGCTCCCGCAGTCGCATTTTTACATATCCTGCCTCAGCCTCGCCATCATACGATTTCTTCGCCCGATTCGAGGGGTATCGCGTTCAGACTCTTGAACATACGGCGACGCCTTTTTCGAAATCTTAGACGTCAGGTGGCGTGATACCTAAGTCGTCCAATAGCTTGGCTAGGCACTTCAGCGCTCGATACTTGCTCAATGCGCCTACTCAGGTAGCCTTCCCAGAATTTGAAAGAGAAAATCGCATCATCTATCGATTTATTGGGCATATTTTATCTTTTTATTTTGCCCTCTGTTTCCATTTCCTAATTACTTTTGTCCTACCACGTTGCTTTCCTCAATTTCCAGCAGTATTTTATAGCATCCTTACTGGCGCAACAACAGACAGCTGCCATGATATGATTCGAACTGCTCCTCTATTCATCATTGAGGGTGCGATGAGGCCATTCTTACGCTGGCGCTAATAACGGTACATCCACATCCACGCAGCACACCAAAACCTGCAAATATCCAGTCAACGCATTCAAATATCGCCTGTCTCTGTTTTAATTAGCTGGCCTCAAACAGCTACAGATGCCCGAGGCTGTTTTTGCCTTTGTCTTTTTTTTTGGCGCTCTGCCAAGACTGTCCTCTTCCTGGAGTGGATGAGGACGAGCACCTCACATGCGGGGCAATGACATACAACGCATGCATGACATGCTGCGATCTCGTTGGGAAGGCTGCGAACCCTTCATGCACTCCACAGCCTACCCCGTGGTTGTCCTTCCGTATATGCGCCATTTAATACCCCACAAAGAGCACAACAATGAAATGCTATCGTTGCACGCCATCGTCTTGCTGGCAATCATGTGAATGCGAACGAGCTTAACGCGCGCGGTCGCGCACGTGGTGTCCTTGATTGGATAGTTAAGCCCTTCGGCCACTGAGTACCTTTTGCAGCTTGAGGCAAGCTGTAGACATACCTTGGTTTGTGCAATCCCATTATGGCCAATCAGATACACAATGAAATTTTTTTTCTTTCAGGTGAGCATTATCGGTATATGCATACCTTGGAACTAATTCAGAGCTTTGGCCAATACTGATGGCTAAAGAAATCGTCACACGGTAAGAGGCTCTTGCCGGATGTTGGTTAGTCTACCCAAATGACCTGACTTCACTGTGAGGCTGTGACTACGGACTAGAGCCGTTCTTGGGAATCTTTTGGCAAGTAAGGTTTTCATGTTGGCTACTACAAGCTCTTCGTAGCAAGGTATTGGGTAATCAGAATACGCTGGCAACTTAAATTCACACGCGCACTGCCGCGACCAAGGAACGTAAAGCTAGCTAGGCTACCGACAATGACAGGCAAGTCTCGAGGCAGCCAATCAGGCAATATGCTATCATCGTGGCTGAGTCTGCATGGCCGTGCATAGCTGAGAAACCATGTAGTTGCAGGGGGCGTAATGGTGGGTTGTTTCATCAAATAGGATGATGCTCTACTCCGACCTTGTGTTAAGATAGATAATTGTGAAGCTTCTTGGCCTCATCAGCGTCCTCAGTTAGTAAATTACAATATTTGATCATTTGGGGCCAAACCAGGACTACTTAAGAAGTGACGCAAGGACCCGGAATAAAGCAATCTTACTCGCCAAACAGCTGGATATGCCAAAGGGCGAGAGTATGCGCCATATGGAATTCATCTTCGCTCCATTATTCTGACGTTTAGATACTACCATCTCCATCAAACATTAGGCGCGTTTGATAGCAGTTATGCAGCTAAAGCGATGGGTTCTATTGCTGGATTGGACATGCATACTGCATACGAATAATAGCCAACGCAAGGAAGAGGTAAAATGTCTAATGTAGGGTGGTGGGCTTGCTGAATGCAGGGCGCAGCTTTGAAGCGGGGCTTTCCTTCTGAAGATTTAAGTGGACAGCAGTGTTCTGCCATCTTTGTAGACTGAGAGGACTGTGAGGTGCCGCGTGAGCCAATGGCGATCGCACGTTTTGACCCCTAACAACTCAACTATCAAAGATTGATGTCCTGAGCCTCAATTGTGACAGCGCTACATATTTGATTTCTTAAAGTAGTACAAAGCAATGAGCACTGGATCCGTCCTATAACTAAGCTAGAATCCCAGTATCGAAACAATACTGATGGCTTATACTAACGTAATCACCCACCGAGTGTCTCAACCCATCGAGTGTCTCAGGGACGCGTC
>MU001677.1:46272-117218 GCA_010093515.1 Lineolata rhizophorae | reverse complement strand
GATGAGTGAGACACTCGATGGGGTGAGACACTCGGTGGGTGATTACGTTAGCAAATTATACAAACATTAAAACTATAGAGCCCACTTGCTCTAAAACATGCCGATACATTTCTGCGTATTGCTCTTAAGCCGTCAGTTCTTTATCACATCCATTGCTTGATATTGGGTTCTTTTAGGGCCACAAACTGTAGTAGCTGATGGTCTAGATTGACTCGGTGCAGGCTGAGGGCGTACTGCAAGACAAGGATTGTTCCGGTCAAGTTATAACACAATTCTTCTTCGGTGCCACTTTCTTGAACAAGGCACCTGCATGCAGAGACAAAAGTGTTGAGTGCGTAGGAAAACTTGAATGGACGTATGCATAACGCATAAGATGAGTTATTTTCACACCATTTATGGGGTGCCAACATGCCACCGGATAATAAAGGCCCCCTCGACTGGTTGGAATTTCATGTACAATCCAGAGGTGTGCCAGGCTACAGGGTCATGCGGATGTTGACGTGGCAGAGAGCTGAGGTGCTGATTTTTGAGGTTCGATCTCTAGAAGGACGCCGTGTACAACCGATCGAGATTGAGTGCAACTGCAAGGCCTCTAACTGTCTATTAAATGGACCTGTCTAGTAGTGATCAATGGAACATTCTCGCACTCACACTTACAATTTCAGAAGCAGACTAACTCCCAAAGTATTCTGCAATTCAACATGTGTTCTTGTGATAACAATACCCCACTACTCCCCGACACTGCTATTGCAGCAGCAAATGTCGGTCAGAGTGCCCGCGTGTACTATCAACTCACGGATGGCAGCTTAGCCACGCAAATATACCAGCGTGATGATTATGATCAGACATGGCAATGGAAGCGCAGTGAAAAGTCACCAGCTACGGCGAAGCTCTTCACCCCACTAGCTGCGATTGCTGAACATGACGGCGATTCGCTTAAAGTATTGCCTCTTTATTCATTTTTTCCGCATTTATGATCCGCTAAAATATGCTAGTGGCACGTATTCTTCCTCAACGAGAACAACGTCCTCAGCGATGTGCACGAGTCCGGCGGCACATGGAGCTGTGGTTCACTCTGCAATCGAAACATCCAAGTACCACACTTCTCAAAGCTTGCATGCTCCTGGGTGGCCTCCAAGACACTTAGGTTGTACTACCAGGGCGACAAAGGGCAGATCCACTCTGTGACCTACAAGGACAAATGCTGGCAGAGCGATTGCAAGCCCATGTCGACCGATGCATCTCTTCTTGGCACTAGCATCGCGGCATGTCAGTCTGCAGAGATCGATCAGATGGCTGCAACTTGCGGTATCCAGGAGCATAGCAGCGACTCGGTTTCTGCTACAGGTTAGTTAACGTTGATTTTCATCTGCCTGTGAAATCCTTAGTTTAATAAACATGTTGTAGGGATCGAAGATGCGTCGTCTCATAGCAGCATAAGCGCTGTGGGAACTAACGAATACCGGTTCATCTTCTTCACCACCAACCAGAGCAAGCTCATGGGTCAGCACGTCACTAAATCTGGAAATACCACGTCATACATTGGCAAAATCACTCCCAAGAGTTGCATCGCGAGTCTTCGGAACAAGGTCAACGACGACGATCCAGATGTGATTCGCGTCTACTGCCAACGCGGCGAGGACAATGATATGTCCAAGATCTCCGAGTATCGCTACACTCAGGACGAAGGATGGGTGTACCGGGGAAATATCTGAATGAGGTCGCTTCCTTCCTGGAGTTGTTGTTTCGGAAGCACTCATCTATTGCGTCGTGACGGAGGATGGTAGGTCAGGGATTCCGAAACCAAATTGGGCCATTGGACGAGAATTCAAGCTTGACTCGAGCCTATGTATCTACAGTCGTTAAGGTTACAATTTTGCCCACAGCCTTTATAGCCGTTATATTGATCGACTTAATCTTGCCCGAGACTTAATGTTGTTCTCGTTGATCCATGGATCATGTATAGGTTTCAAGTGACCCTTGTGCGAACCTAGATAAGCAAGCTTGTTGATTCATTTGTCTATTTTCTTTTGGTCCTTGTTCGTACGTATATCTCGTGTATCTATTGTGTTTGCTAAACCCGGCACGTGGCCGAGCTTACTTAGGAAAGGATGCCTAGCTCCTGTTATAATAGGGTAGAGTATTTTTATCTAATTGCCTTAATAATTGTCGTTATTAGTTATAAGGGTTATTACACAATTCGGGAATTTGGCTGAACTGTTAGTCTTGTAGGCGCTACCTCTCGCCTGGACTACATTATTAATTTGCCTCTTATGTTAATTCTAGATTGGTTCAACCTTGTACGCCGCTTTGCTTATGGAGCTATGTAGGTTATTCTCGTGGTGCTTCAGCTCAACATCTACTCCTCTTAAACCATCTAATCCTGTGAATGTTTCACCCTCCAAGTTCTAAGCCCTGTTCGCGCCCTCAAACCACAACCACAGATTATCGGATCTGGATGCACGCGGTCGATTGGGAACTCTCGAATTCCTGATCTTTTTGTTGTTGATATGTATAGGCTTCGACCAGAGAGGGGCCCGGGAGTCTGGGGTTGCCTCATTTAGAATGAAATGTCACCTTTGTTTGCCAAGCACGGATGCTCCCTCGTGGTGGAGCGACGGTTTTTCAGCCCAGTGGACAGAGTCTCGGTAGTCACTCTATATACTCATCTCTGCCTCGCCATGAGCTACGACGATCGGCCCTATCACCACCCCTACTACTGCCATCAAACAAGTCCCCCGCCCCACTCCACCCTCGAATGCCACCACCGTGCGCCTTAACACCGCTACCCCTGCTCGGCCGAAGTCGTCGTCCCTAGTGCATCCGACCCGGTACGGGACCACGAAGGCGTGTCTGTATATAGATCTTTCTCCCATAGCAGATCTTCGCCCTTGCTTTACTCCAATTTAATACGGAATCCATATTCCTCGTCGATTCTCTCGCCCGCTAGGTCTAGGCGGGCCTCTAGTTCAGCGGCAATATCCTGGGCCGTTGGCGACTCATTTTCGAATAAATAGTAATACTTCTCCGTAGCGAACGGTAAAGCCCGAGAAAAGAAAAACGAAAGAAAATTTGCGAGGGAGAAATGCAGCCAGGTTCGAGAAGAGAAGAGAGGGTCCAGCTGGGAAGAACAAGCCATATTCCTCGCTAGTTCCCCGCCCCGTTGTATGTTAACCGCACGTTCGCGCAAGGCGTCATGGAACTCCTGCTTCGTCTGGGCTAACAGCTCCTTGCCGCGTTGGGGGGATTGGTTGGCCTCGGTGATGACGACGGTTCTGAGCTTTCTCAGCTCCGTTGACTGTTGTGCAATGCGGGCGGCCCTCTCGGCTTCCTTGTACGAAATGACGACGGCTCCAAAGCCGTCATATCCGCCGCGCCGCGCATCAGCGATAGCCTTGACGCAACCCGGGCGGGCGTCGGCGCCTAATAGCGCCGGCGGGATTCGAGCCGGCGGAACAACCAAGGGCGGGCTAAGCGAGAGCGAGACGAAGCGTTTGCACGCGTGGGCGAGTGTTGAGACCTGATCCCATCTCTTTCAACAAGTAAAGGGGGAGTGGTTCGAGCAGGTGAAAGAGAGTGGCAGACGATGGGGAGAAGTGGGCGGACAGGAGTGATGGTGGTCCCCGATGCCAGACGAAAGAGGGGTAGCGAAGTGATTCGGGCAAACTGCCAAAATGCGTTCGGGGAACGCGTAGTCGAGACGACGGCAGAAAGGTGATGGCAAGGGAAAAGGTGGTGGGTAGGTGGCATTTGAAATTCGTTTGTTCCGGCCGGCACTGGACTCCTGTCGGCTCGGGTAGCGGCACAACGCACCTACTTCGCCCATACAGTTCCCCGCCGCCGTGCCTCCCTCCCCGTACGATTTCCTCATCGCCCCTCCTCCCGTGATACGGTTTGCCCACCGCTCCTACCTGCCCGCAAGAGGTCTTCGTGACCGTGCCCTCGCTCTGGCGCAACCGTGACTCGCAAACTCGGTCATGTGGAATCCCTCGCTCGCAGGGCCGAGGCATGCCGTCTCGAGGGCGGAATCGAGGTTCTTGCGCAGCGTGCTACACTTCCGTCCTGCGCTGCGTAGGTACTAAATTCGTGGGTGCTGGACCCGGGGCTTTCTGAGCCTCAAGGGGCGAGGAATTTCCGGCCTGAGTTGCAGCGCGAGTCAATCGCAAATGCATCACCTAGCACGCAAACACTCAATAAATGGCGCTCGTATTACGCTTGCGCAGGTTGGGTGCGCAATGCGAATAAACACGTAACTCCGGCAGTAATTCATATCGACGCAGTCTGAACCAATAGTACATTTACACGCCCTAACAAACAAAAGCTAAACCCTAACGAGCTCAATCTTGTCGATGAACATCTTTTCGAGGCGGTCGTTGAACTCGGCATCGCCGTCCTCGTTCCACCAATAGATGTTGTACCTGTCGGTGCCCTCAAAGTTGGTGACAGAGAGCTTGAGGCGCTCGGTGCCGTCGTCCCAGTCAAGAGCAAAGTCGCGGCCGTGGCCCCAGCGGCCGTGGTCGGTGGGTGTGACGGTCCAGAGGTCCCACTTCTTGTAGGTGCGGGTGGGGTCGGGCGGCGGGTCGAGGTCCGCCAGGTCGTACAGGGTCAGGATGTCGCCGGGCTGGTAGCCGCGGACGCCGAGGCGCTGGCCGTCGTCGCCGGTCGAGACGAGCTCCCACTTGCCCTGGGACGCTGGGGCCAGCTTGAACGTGTACTCGGGTCCTTCGCCAGGAAAGATTCTGGGGCAGTCAGCATACGAGAAGTCAAGGCATGGCTAAGGCGCGTACCCGACGAGCTCGGAATCGTCCACTTTGTTGAGGCATTTGCCGTCGATGCGGGCGTCGTCGGCTTGGAGGCAAAGCTTGAAGACGGCATCCTGGTCGGGGTGGGGCCCGTGAGGGCCGCCGTGATGGCCGGGACCCCAGGGGACGGCGGAGACGGCGGCGATGCCAGAGAAGAAGAGCGGCAAGAACTTCATAATGGATCGATGAATGGTTGATGTGTCAATGGATCAATCAACGGATGGATGTTGGTGAATGTAATGGAAATACGTCGGCGGTAGCCACTTAAATACACTCGACAGAGTTCAAACGATGCATCTTGGCCGTACGAATTCTCGTAAATGCCCGTGACGGCGGCGGATACGAAATCAGCTTCTCGAGGGCGACCCAGAATATGAGCTCGCGAGATCTCGCCCCGGACTACGTGTAGGTCGATTCGATGCCGGGCCGCGCCAATGGGGCGCGCATCTCGCAGCCACCGTCGTGGGCCGAGCCGCAAGCACCTCGTAACGGTTTTCGGACTAGATCAGCTGGGCCAAAATCTGGGGAAGGAGAGGAGCCGCAATCACCTCACGTCTCGCTTCGCGGCGCCCAGACCGGCGCCACGGGCTTGGCAATATTGACGGTCATACGACCGCTATAATTAGGACCGTACCGATGAATAACGAAATTCTAAATGGGTTGGTAACACATCGAATTAGATGCGGCAGAGCCAGCTCATCATGTTCGCGGGTGACGTTGATTGTACGAAGAGTTGCTGCCATCACGATGTGATGTGGCAAAAGTGGTACAGGATAAAGAGAAGAGACGGGGCAAAAGGAAGGGGATAAGAGGGGCGGGACAAAAGAGATACGGGACAAAAGGATACGTAGTACTCCGTACAGAGGCAGCCAGACGCTCCATTGGGTTGCATTAGATGGGATGTAGCCCTAATGTCGAGAAGCGGCGAGGCGCATGAGGTCCAGCTGCCGGGCGGAGTGTCAAACCTCTTGCACTCGTGTGGTTCGCGTGTCGAACATGCTTGGCGCGAGTAGTCTCCCATCAACATTAGGTTCTAATCGGAACCAGTCTGATGCGAGGGATAAGCCTACGGTGGAGTGGAGTCGACGACGGTAGACGTCCGACGCGAGGCGTGGTTGTTGTGGCGCGGTTCCGCTCGCACCGCCACAGACGCGCCCAACGCGTCCGCGACGCGAGCTCCGTTTCCCATCTCGCTTCGTCTCCACAACTCACGTCTTCGCATCTCACAACTCTCCCTCCGCATCTCACTTCCCAATGCAATCCTCACCAACGCCCAAGGCTGCGTCGCCGGCCTCGGCGTGGTCGCAGTCGCCCGCGATGCTCACGCCCACGAGCAAGATCCGCAGGATGCTGGCCGCGTTCGACGACTCGGACGACGCGGCGAGCCCGGCGAGGCCGGTGACGAAACCCGCGACAAAGGAGATGCCCCCGCCCGATACCTCTTCCGATGATGACATTGTGAGGCCTCGGGGACGCATGGCTGCCCGGATGCTCGCCAGCGAAGAGCCGAAAGAAGGTGCACCTTCAACGCCCACGTCGGGGCAGCGCTCGCCCGGCCTCTTCGTGTCACCCGCCGAGCGGACCGAGAGCTCGCCGAAGCGGAAGAACGCCCGCTTTTTGGAGCTCGTCGCGCGCAAACGCAAGGAGCAAGACGAGCGGAGTCGTCTTCCCGAGGAATCAGGTGACGACGATGACTCGCGCCTCACACAGCAGGCCCGTCCGACGCGCAAGGCGAGTAAAAAGGTATTAGAGGAGATGAACCGCGAAACGCAGCGCATGAGCCGCAGCATGCAACTAGCGCACGAGGCCAAGACGAGGAAAAAGGTATTCGTGGACGACCTTTTCGCGCGCTTCAACTTTAGGCAGGGAGGCAAGACCGAGACCGGGTTGCCGGCGCCCGCGCGTGGTTCCGATACGTCGCCGGTGTCCGCGCAGGCGACGACCTCGGGCGCGGACACACCCCTGACCAGCCCTCCCGCCCAGCCTGCGGAAACCGACGAGGAGCTGCCCGACATTCAAGAGCTTATGTCCCAGAAGCCACCCGAAGAGGAAAAAGGCAAAGGCAAGGCGGTCGACCGTCCCCCCCAACAGATCGTGGCCGCCGAGTCCGATGACGACGATCTGGAAATCATCAAGCCCACGCCATCACGGTTCGCGGCTTTCGACGTCCAGAGAAAGCAATCGTCCGAGCCGCACTCGCTCACGACTCTCCGCGCCCTAGCACACCTTAGGTCTCCGTCTAAGGCCGCGCGAAAGCCCGGGTCTATGACGCCTGCGGAGCTGGACTTTGCGCTGCGGCGGCAGGCGCGGCAGCAGGCGCGGCAGGAGCGCGAGGAGAAGCTTGAGCAACTGCGCGCGCGCGGTATCCACGTCCAGACGGACGAGGAGCGGCTCAAGGACCAGCTCGAGATCGAGAACATGGTCGAGCAGGCGCGGGAGGAAGCCCGACGACTTGCCGAGAAAGAGAAGGCCGCAAGCAAGGAGGGTGAGGGCGAGGAGCTGCACTTCCTAGACAGCGACGAGGACGAGAGCTACCAGGGCAGCGATGAGGAGGACGGGGACGAAGACGTGCAGTACTCTGGGTCCGAGGACGGGGACCCGGACGGCATCTTTGACGAAAAGGCCGATGAAGAGGGGAGTAGCGAGGACGGCGCCAAAGTCGGCTCTCCTATTCCCGATGATGAGCCCCTGCGCCAGTCGCGGCACAGGCGAGTCATCGACGAGGACGACGAGGACGACGCCGCGTCCGACCCAATGGCCGCGTTTGGATTCCAGCCGGCAAACGACTCGCTAGACATGAGCCAAATGTTCGCGGGGACGCTAGAATCTCCCGCTCACGCAAAAGATCCCTCCAGCTTCCCTATGCCCGTCGAGCCCGCGCTCCCGAGTCCCGGTCTGGACACGCTTGTTCGAGACAGCCAGGTCCCGGCGGACGACGTGAACGTCAGCTTCACCCAAGCGTTCGCGGAGACTCAGGTGTCTGATATCGCGGAACCTACCCAGGACGTCGGCTTCACCGTCATGTCGCCTCTTGAGAGGGCGCACCCGCCGTCCACCGCGGATACGGTCGAAACGCAGCTGGTGCCCGTTCCCGAATCTCCGCCTCGGCGGCACCGCCAACGGCGCAATGCGTTCGATGCACTACGCAAGGCAAAACGCGAGACGCTCGTCGACGCCAAAGGCATGTTCGAGGAGCAGGCCGAGGAGTCTGAGGACGAGTACGCCGGCCTGGGCGGCGCCAGCGACGACAGCGACGGGGAGCTTGACGAGGAGGTAGCCAGGATGATTGACGAGAGCGATGTCAAGGTCGACGAGCGCAAGATCGCCGCCTTTCATGCGTGGGTGCTGCGAACTCCTGCCAAAACAGAGACATGCTGATCGAAACAGGGACAAGGAGCGCGCCGACGACGAGAAGCGCATCGACAAGCTGTACCGCGACATCAAGAGCGGCGCCCTGCGGCGCAAGCGTGGGGCCGGGTTTGATTTATCCGACTCGGACGACGACGCCGCCGAGCGTAGGCGGCGCAAGCAGCTCGAGTTCGCCCGCATGAGGAAGGCGCTGCTCGAGGACGAGAACATTGGCAAGATCGGTATGTCTCTCGCCCTCCGCGGGAGTGATTCGTGCTGACCCCTCCAGCAAACAACCCCAAGCGGTCCGCGTTCTTACGCGCCATCGAGGACCGTGACTCGGACGACGACGTGGGCTTTGAAGAGGCCATTCCCGATTCGCAGGAGGGCCAGGGCTCGCAAAAGGAAAACGTCGACCCCCGCAAGAGCAAGTCCAACACAGCCGACGCCAGCGAGAAACGGCCTCCGGCGCACCTCCGGCGCACCGCCGCGGATGCCAGCGTGCGTAAGCCCGTTAGCATCGCCGAGATCCGCGAGTCGCTATCCGTTTTGATCGACGACCCCGCATCCATCCCGGAGTCGCAGTACTCGGACCACGGCGACTCGGACGCTGAGACGTGCCAGGGCAAGGACCACCGACCTTCGGGCGTCGTCGACCGACTCTCGCTGATGCGCGCGTCGGCTTCGGCCAATGCGGGCAGTGGGCCTATGGCGTTCCCAGCGCCGGCGCGGTCCGCGGCCAAGCCCGGCTTCCGCGTGCCCAACTTGGTCCGCCGAGTGACAAGCAGCCTCGGCGTCGGCGGGGTCACGTCCAACAGCTCGAGTGGCAACGCGACGCCGACGGCGGGCGTCGACGCGGGCGCGGTGCGCAGGGGCGGTAACAAAAAGAGTAACATTCACTACCAGGCGCGGGAGGCGGAGCGGAAGCGCGTCGTGCAGGCGACGGAGCAGCGCAAGAGGGAGAGCGCGCGGCGGAACGCGAGCGCGGGCGCGCGAAGGAGCGTGTTGGGCGTGCTGGGGCGGAGCGGGTCGGGGTTTGATTAGTTGCTAGTTACTAGTTCTGTGCTCTATTCTACATGCTAGTACTACACAGTTGTACAGTCCGAAATCATATCCTCTCGCTAATGCGGATTGCGGCGCGGCAGCCGCCGCGGATGACACTAGTCAGCAGCTCGTGTGGGCGAGCGTGCTTGGAGTCGTTGCCTAGGGCGTGGTCGAGGTGCTCAAGCTCCTCGTCGCGGATGCGGCGCAGGGTGGCCACGAGGTCGGCGAGCTCGGGGCCGATGCGCTCGCCGCGGGCCTCCATGGCACGCAGCCAGGCGAGCAGCTCGCGCACCTGGTCGTTGTAGTGGGTGCCAATCTCCGTCTCGACGGCCTCGGTGCAGGCCATGGCGGCCTCGCGGCCCATGAGGGCGGTGCCCCAGCCCAGCGCCGTCGCGGCCAGCCGCCACACGGGGTACATGACGGTGGGGCGCACGCGGTGTTTAGCCAGCAGGTCGTTGAAGAGGCGGAAGTGGCCGGCCTCCTGGTCGTGCATGTGCTGCATCAGCGGGCGCAAATGCGGGTGGGACCGGATCACCGGAGGGGTCTGCGCTTGATATATGAGGACGGCAGCCAGCTCGCCGGCCTGGTTGACGCGCAGCTGCTCGGGGTCAGCGAGCGTTCTCGGGTGGGGCAACTAGTACGAACAGCGCTGTCGAGGAAGTGCCGTTGCTCCTCGGTCAACGGCAGCGACGCGGGCTCTGACTGCGCGGACGCGCTCGCGGCGGTGCGCACCCAGATGCGAGCCGGCCTAGGGGCAAGAAAATCGTACAGGGGGAGGCGGCAGCGCCGGCGCGAGGCTGCGAGTGCGGCCATGCTGGTGCTAGGAAGAATTAGCTACAGGTGTTTGTAGGCAGACAATTGAGCTAGAAAACACGCAGCGAATACATACTAGGTGCTTTATTGTCTAGACGCGGGAGTAGTGAAGTCATCGAGACAGGGGAGCAGGGGAGCAGGGGAACAGTGTTCGGCGGCAAAACGTTGTTCCGTCGCCGTGAGAAAGCCCGTTGGACCTCGCTCATTGCCTTCCGACCTCCTGTCATTCCTCACCACGCCCTCTCACATCACGAAGCCCACAAATTCGCGCGCCGCGAGCACGCGAATCCTACGTGGACCACCATCTTTGTCCTTCCCCTTACCCCCTGCTCTTCTGCCTTACTCATAGTCTTCCTCTGCACCATGTCGGACAGCGAATTCGACGAGGAGCTGCTGGCGCTGGCCGGTGAAGACGAGCCCGGCGAGGAGGCGAGCCCGGCGCCGAGCCAGGGAAGGAGCCCCTCGCCGGCATCTTCCTCCGCGTCGCCGAAGCCTCTTGACACGGCCACCTCGCCACCGTCCGCCCGCAAACTGGCCACGACGCGCAGCAAGTCGGAATCGGAAGAAGGCGAAGCGTAAGTCCCCGCACCTACTACATCCATTTCGTCCACTTCCACTTACCCACTCAACCACTTCCCCCTCATAGATCATCCCCGGAGTCGCTTGGGTCTGGCGCCATGTCCGAATCCGAGTCGGACTCGGCGCCCGCGCCGGCGGACAGCGACGACGAGATCCCCGATGGCGGGCTGTACCCGGTTGAGGGCCGGTTCACGTCGGACAAGGACAGGGCGGAGATCATGGCGCTGCCGGAGATCCGCCGCGAGGAGATACTGGCGGAGCGGGCGGCCGAGGTGGAGCGCAAGAACCAGGACCTGCACCTGCGGCGGCTGCTGCAGGCGCGCGAGAAGGAGGAGCAGAGGTCGCTCGACAAGAAGAAGCGCAAGGCGGGCGCGGCGGACCTAGACGACTCTGCCCGCAAGAGCACGCGCGCCAAGACGAGCAAGGCGTCGGACACGCTCGAGGCGTACAAGCGGCAGCGCGAGCGCCGCGGGCTAGAGCGCCGTGGAGAGGCGACGACGGACCGGCTTGGCCGTGAGGAGCGCGGGCGCCGCTCGTCAACGCGCTCGCGCGACGACTCGGACGCGGACGCGGCGGGTGACAGCGACGTCGAGTGGGACCCGGCGGCGGCGGCCACGGCCAAGGCCAGCAAGCGCGACCCGAGCCCGGACCTGCGCGACTTCCACCGGTGCCACATCACGCGCGACGGAGCCAGCCGGTTTGGGCTGTGGCCCGAGTTCGAGGAGGTGGTGCAGGGCTGCTACGTGCGCATCTGCATCGGGCTTGACCCGCAGACGAAGCAGCAGGCGTACCGGATGGCGCAGATCAAGGGCTTCCAGTCGGGCGAGCCGTACCAGCTCGAGGACAAGACAGGTATCTTCTTCTACGACCGCTACCCGATTGTGACCAACGGCAAGCTCGAGCGCGCGTACCCGTGGCAGACGTGCTCCAACAGCAAGTACGGCGCTGAAGAGCTTGCGCAGTTTCTGGTCAGCCTATCCGAGGCCGGGATGGCGCGCCCGACCAAGCGCCAACTTGAGGCCCGCGTGGACCGTATCAACGAATTCCTATCCAAGTCGCGTAGCAATGATGACATCAACCACCGCGTCAAGCTGCGCAAGAAGTACCAGCACTTGGCCGCGCTCAAGCGCGCCGCGAACCCGCCGCCGCCGCCGGGCTTTTCGGAGCACGCCGCGCTCGAGTCGCGCATCGAAGCTACCAACCGCGCCAACCGCCTCGCCAACCAGAACGACGTCAACCGCGCCCTCATTGAGGCCAAGCGGCAGAAGAAGCGCGCCTTCGCTGAGGCCCAGCGCAAGCGCGAGGCTGAGCGCGCCAACGGCGGCGGCGGCGCGGCCCTGGACGACCTCTTCGACGACCCCGCCAGCGGCGCCTCGCGCGCTGCGACGCCCAAGCCAGCAAAGCGCACGCTAACGCCGCAGACGGATAACAAGGGCATTCCCACGGTGCGCAAGATGGTGACTGAGGACGAGATTCTGCAGGACATGGACCTTGGGATCGACATTGAGGTTTGATGCCACACGAGCATGAGGTTTTAGATAGCCATTACTACTCTGCATGGGGTTTAGATAGCTACTAATACTACAACTACACACTGAGCACGTCCACCACGTTGGTAAAGTCCCCCCGCGCGCGCTCCTCCCAGTAGCCGTCTCGCTTCAGGCGCCAGACGTCGTCGTCGACAGGGTCGAACCAGCGCGGGCGCCACTCGGCGCCGTGCTCATCCATGACGCGGCGGCGGCCGCGCTGGCGTTCCTCCAGGCGGGCCTTGAGCGCTTCGGCGCGGTCGACGTCGCCGTCCTCGAGCGCGCGCTGGTCAGGCCGCAGCCGCGAGTCGGTCGGCGGCAGGCGGCCGCGCTCGGCGTCGGTGACCTCGTTGAGCTGGGCGGCGAAGGCGGTGAAGCCGTAGCGCTTCTCGGGCTGGTCGACGAGCGGGCCGGCCTTCCAGACGGCACGGCCGGCGTCGGCGCCGTTGCGCGTCAGGTTGAGGTGCGAGGTCCACTTGCCGGCGAGACCGAGCGGGAGGAGGCCCCCGTCGGGGCCGTACGCCTCGACGACGACCTCCTCGGAGCGGCCGGCGAACATGCCGCCGGCCTTGAAGGTGGCGACGGCCTTGGCGGCCGTACCGTCATGCGTGACGGTCATGGTGTTGACGGGCTCGACGTACTTTTCGCCGGCGATGATGTTGCGCAGGAAGGACGTGGCGAGCGTGTACGAGTAGTGCTCGGGCACCTCGCCGGGGGTTTCGTCATGGAAGGCGATGCGCGCGCGGCCGTCCGTGTTGAGCTCGGCGCTCTTGCCCCAGAACTTCTGCGACGGCGCCGGGGCCATGGCCCAGCTCCAGCGCGCGTGCTCGGCGGTGCAGGCGATGCGCACGGGCCGGTGGCTCACCTTCTCGGCCAGGAAGCGGAAGCCGGCGTCCTCGCGCACGAGCTCGAACGTCTCGCCGAGCATGGGGTTGAAGGGCTTGCGGACGGCCCGCTCGCGCACGCGCGAGCTGCTGAAGGAGCTGACGGCGAAGGCGGCCACGTGCAGCAGGCGCTCGGCCGACGCCGGCGCGACGCCCGCCGCTGCCGTCAGCAGTGGCGCGTACTCGAGCTGCTCGGCCACGCGCTGCAGCAGCGAGAGCGGCTCGTTGGCCGACACGGGCATCGCGATGGTCGCCAGGTCCTTGCCGACGTTCTTCCGCAGGAACCCGATGAGGCTGGGCGGGCTCACGCGCGCCGGCGGCACCGTCGTCCTCCGCGGCACCGGCCGCTCCAGCGGCAGCGGCGCCAGGTTCTTGCTCCGCGCCGGGTACAGCGTCTGCTCCATCTCGGTCGTGGTGCGGCGCCGGAGAGCGGGCGCCTCGTCCTCACTGCTCGAGCCGGACTCCGATTCGTCCTCTTCTTCCCCCTCCCCCTCTCCTTCCGCCTCCTCCCCCTCGCTGTCCCGCCGCAGCAGCAGCGAGCGGTCCTGCGCATCGAAAAACTCGTCGCTTGATGCCGAGTCCATGCTCTTGCGGCTGGCGGCGCCGGGCGTCGGCGGGACGGGGTGGCGCCTCGCGCGGCTCTCGCTGACGAGCGCGGAGAACTCGGCGACGACGGCGTCGAGGTCGCGCAGGATGGCCATGCAGTGGTCGTGCACTCCGTCCTCGCCGTGGCGGTGATGGTGGTGGAAGCCGTGGCGCTGCTTGGGCACCGCCAGGCCGCCACCGGCCGCCGTCGGCACCGGCGGCACCGGCGGCACGCCCGCAGGCGCGGGCACGGCTAGCTGCGCCGACACGCTCCGCCGAAACAGGCTCCCGGACGGGCTGGCGCCGGAGCCGCTCGGCTTGCGCTTCCAGAAGGGCACCTTTTCGTCCTTAAAGTACTCGCCCTGGTCGGATTCGGTCGGGCTGGGCGAAGCCCCACTCGACGTCGGCGGCGGCAGCGCGAGATACTTGGGATCCGTGTCCTTGGCTAGACGGCGCACAGCATCGCGCGTGCCGGCAACACGGCCGACCAGCGCCTCGACGCGCGTCCACTCGCTCTCCTCCGCGGGGTTCGTGGGGGGAAGCTTCGCGGGCCGCGAACGGTCCGGGGCCGCGCCCGCCTCGGTACTGCTACTGGCCGACAGCGAGGCCCGCTCGAGGGCGCCGAGCCAGGCGTAAAAGTCCCGCTGGTTGCTCGCGCGCAGGTGCCACACCTCCGCGCCTGAGTCGACCGAGATCTCGCGCGTCTTCTCGTTGGCGCTGACAGCGGCCAGCGACAGCGGGATGGCGCCGCGCAGGGCGGACGAGTGGCGGTCGCGGTAGTAGGATAGCGTGGACGACGTAAAGTCGAGCGAAAAGAAGCGCCGCGCGAAGCCCTGGTTCCGCTTGCGCCGCTTCTTGCGCAGCACGCCCGTGTAAAATGTGGCGCCGGTCGGGCCCTTGGTCTCCGTGGCCGACGCCGAGCGCGGCCGCGGGTCCGCCAGCACCGTCTTGTTGTTGAGCGAGGGCAGCGAGTCGGTCGAGTCGTGGGCCGCGACGGCGGCCAGGCTAGTGGAGCTCGCCGTGGCCTGGGAAAAGTGCAGGTGGTGGCCCGACTTGGGCGGCGCGCTCGTCGGGTACGTCATGAGCACGAACGTGGCCGTCTTGGACACCTGCTTGCTGAAGGTGTTGTCGAAGACGAGGGCGTACATGCCACCCTCGCCCTCGGGCACGTCGTAGCGGCCCATGGACACCTTGTCAGCCTCGCACTTGCCCGTCCATGCCACCGACTTCAGCCCGATGCCCTGCAGCTTCTCGACGACGCGCGTTGTGTCGTTGCGCGAGGCGCCCTTGGGCACTTTGGCGGCGGCGACGGTGGCGGCGGCGGACGCAGGATCCGGGTTCGGCGTCGACGGGCTGGCGTCGGCGGCCCAGGGCACGGCGGGTAGGTTCGGCGTCGGCGCGAGGCTGCTGGCGCCGCCGGGGTGCTTGAAGATGCCGAAGTTGACCGACTTTTTGTGCGGCTGGATGCTCCACGAGATGGTGTGGCCGGCGGGGACGTTGATCCAGCGCACGAGGTACGACTGCGGCGGTCAGCAACGCAAACTATGTGGAGGCGGGGAGACATGCCTTGCTGTGGATCTCGAGCTGCTCCATGCCCGCCATGGTATCGGACGTGAGGTAGGTCAGAGGATCAAAGTGGATCACGGATCACGGCGGAACGCAGAGGCTGGCTCGGCCGTCACCTCTGCGACGTCTGGGAGTGCAAAGCCGGGCGTCGCTGCTCGTCTCGCCGCATGAGGCACGTCGTGATCGCGGTGGCTGATCTTGCCGTCGATAGCAGACGGTGGTTCGTGGCAGACGTCGCTCCGAGCGCGGCGTGTTGAAGACCCGAGGATCGTCACCGCGCGGCACTTTTCCACGCACGAAGGGACCGCAAGGGTGTTTGTCTGCTGCAACCTTCGAGACGCCGCGAATAAATTGCAGGCCCACCGTATGAATTGTTGCAGGCCTGCCGCCGCGTGCCCACCCGAACGCCGCTTCGTTCCGCGCGTTAGGCCGGCTGGGCGCTCACGTAATCTCAGCCTCTTGTCCACCAATCTGACGAGATGCGGCTCTGCCGAGCATCCGCTTCCGTGCTTCTGTTCGTCTCATTCTCGTCGCTTTGATTCATTTGCTTCATCATCATGTTTTTCAGCTATTGCCGTCTACTTTTGTCCTGCGGGAGATTCTAGCCACGTGATATGACGCGACGTCGTAAGGCAGACCAAGGCTCCGGTAGTCTCGTTGCCTCGCGCGAACCATGCGGATTGACCACACTTCCGGGGCCATCGCGAAACGGGTTACCCAGTCGGTTCCTATCCGTACGGTGACATCGCCGATTCAGTGCCGTCCCGAAAATGGTTCGGAGTGACCTGGGAGCAATGAGGCCTATCAGGCTCTCTTCGCCACAAAAAGGCGACCGCCTAGACGCATCGCCGCCAGTATTTCTATCGTGTGACGAATCGGATGCTGTTCCGTGTGTCTACAGCTTGCCGCCTATATCTGTTGGCCGAAAAAGGTAATCGGAGACGCCAGCGAGATGCTCAAGATGGGTCGGGCGGTGTGCGGTGGACGTCCGCCCAAGGAGGGGAAAGGCGACCAACATGGACGCCACGGGACGGCGGAATTGCCAACTGCTTAGTTCATATTTGGCCGCAGATAGGCGTCGTCAGGCCGTGGCTTTGCACTACATTCACCAGCCACCAGCCGCTGCCTCGACCTTCCATTCAGCCCATCGACATCCAGAATGCGCGACGCGGCAACACAGACACCTCTCGGCTGGGCGATGGCGGAAACCGGCTTCCAATTCGCAAACGCCGCGTCCCAGGCGATTGAAAATCCTCGCGTTGCCCAGGCTGCGCACCCCGCCCAGCCTCGTCCGGCCACTGCGTCCGATGCTGGCCCGTCGGGCCTTTCACCCCGGTTAGAGTCACTCCGCGGGAACCCTTTTAGGGCAAATTCCACATCGACAAAACGCGGTCGTGGATCTTCCTCGAAAAAGCGGCTCGCCGGAGATATCCTAGGTCATATGGTTCAAGTCCTTGACGCAAACGCCATGTGCGAGACGCAGGTAAAGAGGCGCCGGATGACCACCGCCGCCGATCGAGAGCTGTACACGCTCAATCGGCGTCGAGGCGTGTGTTCCACTTGCAAACACCGAAAGCAAAAGGCAAGTCCCTCACGCGCGGTTGTCTCTCTAGGTACACTTCGCTCTAACCAGCCACAGTGCATGCACAATCTCCCTCAACCCGAGATGCACGAGCGGAGCCGATCTCGGTCAGTATGCCCGACAAAGCCGGGACTGGCGTCGCGAATGCTAAAGTGCAGCAGAACGAAAGCTCTCGACGACTCCGAGCCGGGCGAGCTCCCCAACCAAGCCACCGTGCCGTCGGGCTCCACCCCCCCAATGTCCTCGCAAATCTTGAAGCCGGCCGTGGAGGATCTGAGCGTCACCCTCAACCAGCTTTTCGAACCGTATACTAGTCTAATTCCGGCTTGGGTTTCTCAAAGTGCTTTGACATCGCTAGGTAGCGATAATGCCACTTCGTGTATGGGCGATCAGTTAGCGCGTGTAGCGTCGCCCGAATTTGACAACCTTGAGGATATCTCCTGGGGGTATGAACGTGTTCTCTTGTATGGACCTGCGCTTGGTTATGGGCAGCCGATGGGCGGAGAGCGCTGGGCTCAGCCTTCCGATAGTTGGTTGTCCCGGGTAGGATACGGTGGCCGAATGGTTCCCGTTTGCCCAGAGATACTCGCATCGTGTCCACACACACCAAAAGAGCGAGTAAATGATCATACTTTCCAGAGGAGCTTGTCGGAGTTTTCCGGATGGGCGACGCCGTATCCGCAGATGTCGCTCGTCCACAATGTGGATTCTGTCCACTTGGCTAACCTGGACTTAGACCTTTCCTTTCCTACTTACGTAGGTTGGGCCTTCAACGCGTCTCAAACCGATCATTCTCGGAATAAACATTTCTCTGGATTTGGACGTGACGCTCATTTAGTCGAGTCCGCCCAAAGAGTGCAACTCGCGGATAGCGTAATGAATGTGCGCCGTCATCCTACAAAGCCGACGGGTATGCACCGCGTGATGCAACCGTCGCGTGCTGTCCTGGGTCCCAGGCTGGAATCGCAACATGCTCCCTCTCAAGCGGATGAGGGCCTAGACGGCGATGCGTCGTCCGATTTCCGCATCGATCTGGAATTCGCTTGGTCCTGGTAGACACTCGATGACCACGGTGTCCGCGTAGTCGAGTATCCGTTCTTTTTTGACGTCTATGAGTTGTTCATTCTTCGTCGGTACTTAACCTCATTGGGACATTGGATTCGCTGCGTACTTTTCGAGGAGAAGTGTCCGATGATAGCCCGGTCTTCCGAGTCCTTTGTAATAGCCTTGTGGAAACTATCGTACTGCTTCTCTCGGACACAACATTCGAGTTAGCTAGAGCATTCGTGTGCAGTCCCAAGGTGTGTATCTTTCTTTTGTCTCTGCCCTAGCGCTGTTTGAGTGGCACTGCTAGACCGTAGAACGATGGAAGGAGGTAGGTATTGCTCTAGCTCAGCGCGTCAGAAAGGTCGGCCTTTCCTACGTTTCCTTCGTTCATTTGCGTTCCCTGGCCGCTCCCCTGCCCACTCCAGAGGTTCCTAATCGGCCCTGTTCCCCGGTTCGGAGTGAAATGCAAGCCCTTTGAACTAGTTTGAATTTCCTTAGCAACAAACCACTTTCCGCTCCGTTTGACTAACATGGGCCTAGATGCCGGCTTGGCGGGGACGCGGTTATGTCTATTCTCAGATCTCATATTGTCTGGTCAAAATTGTCACTTCAGGATCCCATCATTGTCTGGGTGCAGAATTATAGTCGGGGCGTCACGGACGGGTACGAGACGGCGCATTCTGGTTGTTTGATAATTCATTAAAAACCCCACGCTCTTGATAGTGTTCAAAGCAATTGCTGTTTCCATACTATCTGGATAATGTTCGGCCAAGCCAAACTACTTCTACAATGCGGATATTACAGTTCGACGCATCGTACCAAGCCTGTCAATTATTGAATATCCTTGGGCGGCTTGCCGTCCGCAGGTCTAGTCCACCCGACGCGGACGTCGGGGTGCCGCGCCAGACCGCGCCGCTGGATCCACTTGTCCTGCGCCAGCGCGCCCAGCGACGTGCTCGCCACCTTCCGCGACTGGTAAATCAGGTTCATGGCACGGATGAGTCTGGTGTTGGCCGAGTCGCGCGGCACCAGGCAAGCCGTCTGCTGCTTGAAGAGCGCGTACCAGCTGAACGAGCTGTTCTCGCTGCCCAGGAGGGCATCTTTGACGCAGTATTCGTAGGCAAAGGGAAAGAACCCGGCCTTGTCCCAACCGACAATGGCCGCCAGTTTGTACCCGTGGCCGGCGCGGCCTCGCTGGACGAGGATGTTCCGCGGCTCGAGGTCGTTGTGGCAGAGGACGACCTGTTCCTGCAGACTGGTCAGCTCCGATCGCGAAATGTTCACGGGGACGAGGTCTGGGACGGCCGAGGTGACGTCGATGCCCTCGAGCCCGTCCTCGCACGTGCGCACTCTCGACGTGGGCCGTCTGCGGTCCCTCGCCGCCCTGACGCCCGACAGGAAGCTCTGGACGTCGGCAAAGTATCCGATGGCCGGCCCGCCGATGTGGTTCTGTATCGAGGACTCCAGCCTGCCATCCTCGGACTCCATGTACGGCGTCGTCCAGAGCTCGTACCTGGTCCTCTTGGCGTCCATGTCGAGCTGCTGCAGCTTCTTCACGGCGTCGACGACCAGGCAGACGAGCCGCGACCGCGCGTTGTCGTCCAGCTCCTGCCAGATCGACTCCAGCAGGACCGCGTCGCGGACGTGCTCCGTGACCCAGAAGTCGACCTCCAGCCCGTCCTCGGCCGTCGCGGTGCCGAACGCGTACGTCCCAGGCACCAGCTCCGGGAGCTGCCCGTACGCCAGCTGCTGCAGCACCGCGACGATCCTGCACTTGCCGCCGGCGCGCTCCAGTCGCACGTCGACATCTCGAACGTGCGACAGGTAAGAGCGGTTCCGCTCGAATCGAGCGCGAAATGTGCAGCCCTCCGTCGACTGCGTGAGAATGTCGATCTTTGCAGGCTCGGCGTCCCTGAAGATGTTTCTAAGGATTCTCTCGTCAGGGACGGGGCCATAGATGCCGGAGACCCGGCCGCAGATGTGGACCGAGTCCATTCCTAGAACCATTGTCAGTTCGAGACCAACCGCCTTCCGCGTGCTCATGCTCATTTATACAAGCGTGGGCTAACAAAGCAACTCATTGCGCAGCACGCCGAACAATGCCTTTCATCGCAGTATTTCGCGTCTGTAGCTCGACATTGTCCAGACAACCATAGCGAGCCTCGTAGATCGCGTGCCAACTGTGTGGGTGTGCAAGCCACCGCCGGCGCATCGCAGGGTGCCTCAGCCTCGTCTTGGCACGGGAGCCCGCATCCTTGAGTCGGGCACAAACACCTTTGTGGCTCGCAAGGCGCCTCGCTGTGCCTCGCTGATAAGCCTGATGCCCGCCAATAGTAACACTTAATAGTGCAGCACATGCTATACTACGTATGGATTGAAGACGGGATCTTGCATATGCGATGCGCGCCGCAAGTTTGAGTGGCCGATGCCAAAAGAGAGCACGGCGAGAACGCATGGGGTAAGGCAAAGCCCGCCGCGGCGGCCTTCGACAGCAGGCAACCAGCTGAAGAGCCATGACAGGAGCAAGAGGCTGGTCCGCGGTTGTCCAGTCTAAAGCCGAGCCATCCTCACTGAAATTGTCTTTTCCTCCTCCACACATCCGTCTTCCGTTTCAACCGCAGCCTCGCCTCCGTTTTTGTTCGTTCCTCTCGGAGCGGCCCACGGACGCGCTATCCAGGTCTGAATTTCCATTGCAATGTCTCCAAAAGCCTTATGTAGTTGCTTACGTCGCGCTTGCCAAAAGATACAGCAACGCTCGCCGTCGTGTCAATCAGACATTTTCTTACGCGACGAAGTAATGGCGATGGCAGGCGACGCAAGGGATGCGCTTCGAGAGCTCATTGGGGAGCGGATCCAGGGTCTTTTCCCCTTGGGTTGGGCCGTACATGTGAACGTCGACATCCAGATGACTCCACCAGAGTCTTTGCCCGAACATGCTCCCATCGCGCTCACTGAAGACCGAGCAAAAGCAGACGGACGCGAAGCCATGCAGCCTCCTAGCGGTCGGAAAAGGTCCTTTTCGCAAGTCTCTGGGATATCTCCCGAAACACACCGCGGATCATTCACCGTGCTAAACCTCCGCGAGAATATGAGCAGTGTGTCGAAACAGCCCCGACGAAAGTACAGCCCGGAAGAACATGAGCGGTTTGTAAGGAACCGTAGACATGGAGTGTGTGAACGCTGCAAAAGGCGCAAGCAAACAGTGAGACATTCAGACTCCTAATGCGTTACCTTTCTGATTTTATAGCAGTGCACCCACAACATGCAATCCCCAAAAACGCCAGATCTCTCTCCGGTAGCGCTCCACTCTCGCAGCAGACCCATTGCCGCTAAGGAGAAAAGCACAAGCGTAGACACCAGTCCAGCTGCTTTCTTCCCCGACACGACTTGTCGGGTCGAGGACCTAGTGCCGCCACCCCAACATCCCACTCGGCATGCCCGAACACGCTCGCAGCCAAACAACCACCTCAACGCGCCGCGTGCGCCTGGTGGTGGAAATGCAGATATGAATGCAAGTCAGGCAAACAGTATTTTCCCATTTGGTAGTCAAGCAGTTCCGAAACAGAGTGGATTCTGTTTTGGCATGTTCGGATCTACGGCCCTCCATTCTAGACCAACATATGTCCAGCAGTATACAGGCGAGCCGCCGTTCCATTGGGAAATTCCTTCTCTTCAATCTCCACCCCAGATTGAGTATTCTCTAGGCCCGAGAATCACACACAACGGTTGTGCCCAGCTAGATAACGTCGGCGATCCGCCGACGACGGGTTCGGGCTTGGATGGCCCATCCAACTTTCCCCTTCAGGACCCCACTGGTACCCCATTCTTGTCATTTGTGGGCTATTCGGATCTTGTTCCACCATTAAACCCATCTTTGCCTGGAAGCGACTGGCCAAGACCATACTCTACTGGAACCGATGCCGTCCTGGGCGACCAAGTTACATTCCCAGACACTCCAGGACAGTCATCGCAACCTCGGACGACTGACTAGCGTGGCTAGATTGTTTCTTTTGTTTTCTTTCTTTCGCTCTTGTGTGAGCTTTCACAGCATATTGTTGTGCGCAATTATTTTCATTGTCTCTCTCTCCGTGTTTTTTTGACCCTACCGGAGAAAGTCTACAAAGCCTTGCTGAGGAGCTTTCTGAGCTCCCAAGGTCGCTATTTTCGACTTTGGCCGTGTTAGTCTGTGTACGAGGGCCAGGAAAATTTGCTTACCAAACGAACGTCCAATCCGGCAAATATGGAATCATTATTTAGTGCGGAGCTTTACGCGAATACGTTCTTGAGCCATCGCTTGAATCTCCAACTGTTAATTCCGTCTCTCAGTTCATAGCTCGGGCCTTTACCGAAGCAAAGTTTCGTGGTCTTCAACTCTAGGTACTAAAGCGTACCTGATGTCTAATTTTTAGGTGGGAATTCTTTTTGGCTGCTTCTTGGCCGCTAGCTCATATACATCAGATTGCTGGTCAAGAGAGCTCCTATAGCCTGTATTTAACTCCTAAACAATGAATTTACTTAATCCTGCTACAACTTCAACCCTTCGCGGGATAGACTCGAGCGATTCACAGCTTTGTTTCTGCCCAGTGAACCTCCCCTCACTCGTGATTGGCTAGCTCCTCGTTAAGCCGAGGCCGTCGGAGCCTGGCTTGCACGGCGCCCTCAACACCGTTGGCCCTCTCTTCGCTTCCGGGGGTTTAAAACTTCAATTGTTCCCGTCAACCGGCGGCCAGGTGCAGCCTCTTCTAGACACTTCTCTCGGACATTTGCCTTGAACTTTGTTCCCCCGCAGCACCGGTGTATTCTGGCTGCTGCCTGCGAGGGCGTCGCAGCCCGACGCAGCCCATTGGGCCTTCACCACGCTCGACATGTCGCTGCGCCACGGTCGCAGCTGTGGCCGCATCTCTTTACGTCTTGCCGTCCCGTGCCTCCGGCGACGAGCCAATGGCAAACTCTTTCCCTGCAGGCCATCCCGCGCGGGCTGGCGAGTTCCTGGCTGTCATGTAGCTGTAACCGCGCCTGCTTCTGGTATCGGCGCCTCGAGCCAGACGCCTGAATAAGGCAGCCACGTACCCTACGCAGAGCCTCAATGCAGCGGTCTAGATCATCTCCCGTTTATGAACAGTTTCGGGTTGCCTCCGCTGTCTTGCCTTCCCCCCGACGCTCGCCTGCCGCTGCCGCCTCGACTCTCCTCCAGATTGATGTGCAGAGATGTGCCTGGCGGCTGCACAGCGACGACCGTTTTACCGGATACCCAACGTTCGTTTCTGTCTTTTCTCTTCCGTGCCAACATGGAGTCCCCCGGCCTGTCGGGCGGCCGTCAGCCTTCCCCGAGCAACTCTGGCATCTCACGACGAATAGCCGCGCGGGAGAGTCTTGAACATTCCGTGGTAGAGCTCGAGCCCCGCCTGAGCAACGACAGGCGCCTCCTTTTTATGATCATCCGAGTTTTTATGCTCATCCTCCCGGCCATCGTCAACGCCTTCCACGCTCCAGATGAGCTCTCCTTACTCGAAGCCGGCCTTTCCACAGATTCTGTCGCTCAACCCGCGAGTCAACCTCAAGGTACCCAGACTGCCATGCCGCCTAGCACACACTCTCGCACGAGATCCTCAGCGCCGCCTGCCGAAGCTTCTCCGCCTGTCGAAGTTCCGAAGCTGCCCCGCGCGATGTTTCTAGGCCGCGGACAGTCGCAGCCGCCGGCGTCGTCGGGCATGATGGGCGTGTTCAACGTGGAGACTATGGAGCCGAGCGGAGGCAGGAAACGCGTCCGGTCTCCTCGCACCAAAGAGCGGACCAAACGAGCTCGGCACCACGGCGTCTGCGACGAGTGCAGGCGTCGCAAGAAGCAGGCGGGTTCTCCAAATCCCACTGCGATCTCCATGTTGCTAACATCGCGCAGTGTTCCCACGTGCCTCAGTCGCCGAAGAGCGGCGCTCCTCTGCCGCTCAGACCAAAGTACATTCCTTGTAGCTCATCGTTGTCGATTGACTTGCTAACTCATGCGGCTAGGAATCTCGGCGATCCCTCACCGGTCGACCCCATGGAGGTGGAGATTTGGAGCACTGAGGACCAGAGTGCTCCCGGGACCATTCCACAATCCTCCCCGGGATTCGAACAGGAGTTTATATTTAACGACCAGCTGGCGCCACTGCCACCTTGGGGACCTGCCGATCATGCCTCAGATAACCCGCTTGAGTTCGGCAGAAGGGTAGATGAGCAGCCCTTGCCCGACCCGGGTCCCAGCCATGTGCCCTGGTCTCCGCCGTTGAAGGATTCTTCAGTCAAAGGCGCGCCCTTTGACCTTTCTCTTCCGCAGCTTTCCGCTGGCCCATCGTCTCCAGCCAGTGTTTTGTACAGTCAGCCGCCGTCTCCTTGGCAGAACCTGTTGCGTTTAAGGCAAGGTTCGAGCCACAAAGGCGTTACGCCTGCTGGGACTCCCTACGTGATTGACCCGAGAGAGCCTGGTTCTGTTTCCGGCCCCAACTCGCTGGGAAGCGGCGCCCCGCTCTCGTCCGGTACCAGATTGAGCCCACGGCCTTGCAGTTTACTTAGGCGGAACTCTGCGCCGCTTGTGTTCAGTAGCCTAGGTATGTGTTCAAAAAAAAAAAAGAAAAGAAAAGAAAAACCCCTCTTTTGGGCGCTTTCTGATGCGCATCTAGATCAATGGCAGCCGCTGGAAACCGTCCCCGAAAACCCGAATTCGATCCCTGACGAGGACGAGCCCGAAACCGGCGCTGCGGAGGCGTCCGAGCTGGTAGCCCAGGATATTTTTGAGCTCGACGGACTTGACGGATTTGGTTCCGATGACTCCCTAATGCTCGCAGAGCTATTTAATTATCCCGGGAATCAGCACATTGGGAGCCAACCGTAACCGTCCCGGAGCCTTTTGGGAGTGTATTTCTATCCTGGATGGGCTTCCCGATTCGGGACGCTGGAGTTTGATAGTCAACTTTCTAGACCAGGAATTGGTTCGGGCAAGGTTGGCCTTGCCCATCTGACGGATTCGTGCGATTTGGGATCCGGACAGCACCATGACTTCTTCTTAACGTTTAACAGAATGCAAGACGGCGAATTAATGAGGTAATGTCCGCTTGATTGGATTTCCTATCTTGATGCGCATATTTCAATTGGTATATGTCCTGTAATTTTGGAGACGTCTATTTTCATTCGAGACGGTTGGGTTCGTACGTCACGCGACGTTTTCTTCTTGGACAGTCCTTGTCCAATTCCTTGTCTCGACATATGATGTAGATGACTAATAAAGCGACGGCCGGCGTTGGGCGTCATTTACCTTCTTTCCGGTAGCCTCTTCCAGTCCACATCCGAAGTCATTGGAGCCATTCCAGTTCCCACTGTTCGGATTAGCGTGCAAACGGCCCGTACTGATAGATTAACTAAACAGCGTTGGTCCAGACATCCAGTACTAGCGACTAAGCTCGGTCAACCGCATTCGCATCACCCGGATAATATCGCTGACGTGCAAACATATATTACTACATTAAGCGCTGATCGTACAGGCAAGCTCGAACGCCATAGCGCCTCGTGCTCGCGTCATTATCAACTGTCGACGACCAAGGCGTTAGCAACTCCGCAACTGAAAACTCCGGCCGGCAATACCTGGAAAACACCCTAAAGACTCCCGGATTACCATGCAGTGTGGCCGCCGTCGATGACCAGGTTGCCGCCCGTCATGAAGCCGCTGGCGCGGCTAAGCAGGAAGAGCGCGGCGCCCTTGTACTCCTCGGGGCGGCTGAGCCTGCCAAGCATGTTCTCGCGCTCCCACGTCTCGCGCAGGCCGGGCACCTCGCGGAAGTTCTCCTCGACCATGGGCGTGATGATGTGGCCGGGCGAGAGGCAGTTGACGCGGATGCCGCCGGAGCCGTCGTCCTTGACGCGGCCCCACTCCATGGCCAGGTTGCGGGCCAGCTGGATGACGGCCGCCTTGGACGAGTTGTAGACGGGCGAGATGAGGCCCTTGTTGGCGACGATGCCGGACATGGACGCGATGAAGCAGATGGATCCACGGATCTTGTAGCGCATCATCTGCCGCGCGACGGCCGTGGCCGACATCATGAGGCCCGTGTAGTTGACCTGCATCATTTTGGCCACGTCGTCGGGGCTGTACTCGACGGCGGGGCAGATCTTTTGGATGCCGGCGGCTGTCGCGAGTAGGTTAGCAATTTTTGGTCGTCGCGACCTTTTTTTTGTTTTTTTCACTCACCCGCGACGAGGCCGTCGATGCGGCTGTGCAGCTCCCCGATGGAGCGGATGACGCGCTCGAGGCTCTCGTTGTCGGTGACGTCCACCTGGCAATAGTTGAGCGAGCCGCCCCATTCGGGCTTGATGCGCTGCTTCGCCTGCTGGAACGGCAAGTCGGGCTCCGGGAGCCGGTCCAGGCACCAAACTGCGCTGCATGAGCTGGGGGCCACATTGCATCACCGCCGTGTACGTACCTTTGCCACCCGCCTCGACGAGCCCCTCGGCTAGGTGCAGGCCCAACCCACGTGCGCCGCCTGCATGGCGATTCCGAATCAGCGTTTCCGTCAATCGGCTTTACCGGGGGAATGCGATTCCCAGATGAAGCTATCGCGTAGCACGTGCAGACCCACCGGTGACCACGTAGACGCCGCCTTTGAGGTCGAAGTCGGCTAGCTTCTTGGAGCCCACGTCCTCGTAGAGCTCGTGGACGGCCCGCTTGGCGCCCGCCTGCGAGGCCGACGCGCCGCCGCCGCCGCTGTTGTCGGGCTTGACGACCTCGCCCAGCGCTCGTGGCGCAGGCCGTGCCGGCGGCTTCGCCTCGTGGAATTGGCGGACGGCCGCGGCCGCGCGCCACCACGACGCCGGCGCCGCGACGCGGCCGGCGCGCGCGAACGAGGTGCTGTAGAGTGCCCTGGATGCCATTGTTCGGCGAAATTCGCTCACGTGGGGTGGTATTTGATCGAAGTCGAGTAGGCAAAGCCAGTCGTACGGTGGGAAAGCTGAACCATGCCTAAAGAAGAGGCAGAGTGGACCAGAGTGGCAGTGTGGAGGGGAGCGGAGAGGACGGTCGGAAGGAGAAGGGGAAGGAAAATGGCAGTCGGCGAAAGACGATGCTTTGTTGAAGGAGAGGGCAAGGCTTTAAGAGCATGCGGGAAGCTTGCCTTGTTTCCTATCGTGAGCCCTGCGTCACACGAACGACAGAACAAGGCGAAACACAAGGGGGCAAAAAAAAAAGGCACAGCAGGGTAAATCTTGAAGTAAGACAGGTGCGTCGTGGGATCGTGGGATCGTGGGATCGTGGGATCAGTGGACCCGAAGCTCAGGCGGGCAATGAAGGGCGGGCCATGGTGCATGTAAATACTTCATCATCGTCGCGCATTCCCCGTGCCACTCTGGCCCGGCGTGGATCCGCACCCACCACCACGGCCCGCGTTCCGCGGGTGATGTAAGTTCTATCGTGGCGTTTCCACTTGGTAGGTTCTTTTTCTTTTTCCTTCTCTGCCCCCATTGCGAACACGAAGCGGGCGAGCCGGGCGTGCCGTGTTCCGCGCCCCGTCTCGGCCGGTGAGTGGGCGGCCGGGCGGGGGGCAAGATCGAGAGATTGACCTTGCGGGGATCCCCGTGTCGCCCAGCGTTCACGATGGGGCCACGAGAACAGCTTCGTCGCCCACTCAGGCGTTTCCCGCCCTGCCTCGCAGGCTTGCTTTAGGTAGACAGATACTTTGCGCCACAGGGCCGCGACGACGCCGAGCGCGCTAGTGGGGCGAAAGCTCCGTCCAAAGGCAGGGATCGGATGCCCCGGACGGTGCAGGTCACTTGCAGCTCCGCGCGCAGCCTTGCGAACCGGCGCGCCGTTCGCGGGATCCCTCTGCATGCAGCTGACGATGCGGACGGCGGGGCCAAGATGCGGGGCGAAAGTCTCGCCGCCAGCAAGGGCGAGTAGGAGCCCGCTCCTCGCCCTCCCCACGCCGCGCCGCACGGGGGCGCCCGCGATAGCGACAGACTGCTTGGGTGAAGCCGAAGAGCTTACGCAGCCCGCGCTTCACGATACACGAATCCAGCCGCATGTAGGTATGTGTGTACCGCGGCGCGGGCAAAGGCATTGGCGAGCCGAGGCCCGCCCGCGACCGAAGGAAAGGCGAATGGCACCACCTCAGCAACTGCACCACCTCAGCACCCGCGGCCGCCGCAACCCGCACCCGCGTCGCAGACCGGTCCTGCCGCCTCTCCCAACGAAAGTTTAAGCGCATCCTCTTGGCCGCCGGAGCTCGCATGCAGCTCGAGCGATCCTGGCGCGCTTCATTCGCCCAGCCCAGCCGTGATGGCCGGCTGGCGCCGGAGGAACGTCACCCGTGGGCGATTGGCGGTTCGGCGGGGCGTCCGACCTCCGCGGACATCTCGGCGCGCTCGCTCTCGTCGCTTCGAGAACGGGCGCCGCGCGCTGCTAGAAAAACAGGTACATTCCGATCCGCGCAGGGGTGCTGAGTTCATAGCCACGTAAACCTGCATCCGTGGCACGCCAATGGCCGTGTTTTACCAATTTCGCATCTTTTCTTCGCCTCACGCGCCAAGCTCTGCTCTGTTCTCGTGACCCGCGCCATTACAATTCGTTAGGTTATTACGCTAGGGGCAAATGATACCTACACCCAGAGGTCGAGAAAAGGGAACCAGAATTAAGAATGCCAAGACCAAAGGCTAGAACCAAAACCCAAGACCAGTTTCCCAGCAGACCCTAATACCTTCCGCATCGCGGCGTGCACGCACGTGATGCATCTCATCTGGAGCCGTCGTCTCCGCGCTTGGCGGCTCGACTCCCCCGACCTAGCCCTCCCCGCATCCAACCTACTGCGGCGGATCGAGATTCTGCTCCGTCTCCTGGCGCTGCACGGCGCCAAAGCGCTTGTTGCCCTGGTCGAACACCTGCTCCCCTTGTTAGCTGCTCCGCCCGCTCAGCCCCAGCTGAAAAGACTCACCGCGTAAACCGCCTTCAGGAAGGTCCCGCCCAGGATGTCCATGTCCATGTCGCCGCGGCTCTGGATGCCGCCGTACACCATGCCGTTGCCCGCGTCGGCGAAGCCCAGGTCCTCCTTCTGGATCTCGAACGCGTTGTCGCCGACGGCCACCTTGACCACCGGCAGCTTCTCCGCCGGCGTGTCCACGGGGAAGACGTAGCCCTGGTTGCCGTAATCGTACGTGGCGCCTGGGATGGCGTCGTAGATGGCCTGGCAGAAGTCGTCGTCGACGAGGGCGAGCGTGGTGCCCGTGTCGGCGATGGCCGTGTTGCCCGCCGGGCGCTGCACCGTCTTGCCCGCCACCTCAGCCGTCGTCGAGGGGAACTGCCACCAGCCGTTGGAATCGTCGATGGGCGTGTACTTGGGCTCGCCGATCTTGCTTGTGACGGCCTGGTCGACATAGCCGAACGTGTAGAACGACACCCCCTCGTCGGGCTCGTTGGCGTCGCGCCAGCTGCCCAGGTACGCCGTGAAGAGCTCCTTCTCCTTGGGGATGTCGCCCTGCGCGATCATGTTCTCCACGGGCGTGTTGACCTGCTGCGGCTGCACCGTGTTGATGGTGCCGAAGGCGAGGCCCAGCAGGCCGTCGCCCTCGCTGCGCAGGAACTGCTGCGACACGTCGGAGGCGAGCTCGATGGCCTGGTTCTCGACGTCGATGCCGCCCAAGTGCAGGGTGTCGGTGCCGACAGTGCCCGACGCGGAGCTCTGGTCGCCGTACTGGATCTGCCAGCTGGCGTCGGGCATCGCCTTGAACGACGAGCTCGCCTTGGGGTCGAACATGTTGTGCCCGGAGCTCTTGCCCTGCTCCTGCACGTTCTGCGGCAGCTCCGTCGACCACACCCACAGGTCGGCCGAGCCCGTGTCGAAGTCGAGGCTCATCTTCTGCGGCGGTGTGCCTATCGTCACCTCCGACAGGTACATGACGTCGTTCTGCTGGTCGTCGGTCGGCACCTCGCCCGTCTGGCCCTTAGCGTCGAGCCGCTTCTGCAACACGTGGTGCTGCACCCGGGTGCGGCCGCCGAGCTTCTTCAGGATCCCGAACTTGCCGCGGTTCTGCATGCGGTTGCCGACGAAGTACGGGCCGTCCTTGGTAGGTGCGAAGTTATCTGGGGGGTGAGGGGCTGGTGAGCGACGTGCCCAGGCTTCAATGGGGACTTTGGCGTACACTTTCTCATAAGCCAGACATACGACTTAATGCCGGACTTTTGGTACTTGGGATTTGGGATACGCGTGATCCGCTGAAGCGTGGCCATGGTGGCAAGTGTAGGTTGCAGATGCGTGAATCAGTCGTAGGTAGATGCGTATGAGTTGTGGTGCAGACGCTTCTGTAGACAGCAAATATACACCCTCAGCGTTGCCGTGGGAATCGGCGTGAAGCAAGACCATCCTCTGCCCACCACCTCGTCTTAAGTACTCGTTCTTTCTCCTCTCCACTGTTCCTTCCACATCCAAACATAGCACCCGTCGCCCGCTGCCGCGCATGACGCAACGCGGCATCGCGGCCTCCGACGCCCCCCGCCAGTCGGCGCGTTCCTGACACAGGCGCCGCCTGCCCAGGTGCGCCCCAGCCCCCAGGCATGTCCTGCAGGCCTCACGCACCCGGCTTGTGGGACGCAGCAGCGCCCGGAAGAATCGCAAAAAACAAGCTTCGCCGCACTGCTAGTGCGGCCGCGATTGGCCCGATTGCGCCTAGCCGGACGATGCCCCCCCGCAACGTCACCACCCGCTTCGGGCGGACCCTTGACTTTTTCGTCACCGGAGCGCGTCGATCGGGACCCTGGAAGAGGGCATATGCTGAGGCGGCGGCGGCGGTTGCTCCGTTGGGCGAAGGCTTGGAGGCAGGCCCGCAAGGACGCCTCCGCGCGCAGGGAAGGTGTCCGGGGTTGATTCCTGGTTTTGGGAAGCCGTTTTGAGTGGGTCCGGAGCAGCGGCCGCGCAGCGCCTTCCTCTATTGGGCCGCTCGGCGGCGCGTTCCGGGAGCGACCCGGACGCCGTGCGCGGTTTTGTGGACACCGCCGTAAAACATGTCCTCTACTATGTAATTTGCGCGCAGGCAGCGTCCCTTGCGACAATGGATCCAGGAACCGGGTGGTCAATCCAGGGGCAGCGCTGCGGCAAACGCGTGTTCTTGCCGAGGAAGGCGACCGGTACGTCATCCGTGATGAGTTGTCAGTTCACTGCCTCGTGACGACTCAGGTCCACTTTTGAGTGCAGCTGGGTGCACTCGACACTGGAATCACTCGCCACGCGCCTTCCAGCAAGTCCACGCACCGTAGACTATTACCCTCACTCCTCACTAGATCAGTCAGCCCCGCTACATCCGCCTACTGTGATGAGCATCTTCCAAGTGCACTCCATTCTCCCCATACCGCACCAGTCTCTACCGATCAAAAGTTAAGAATACTCCCATTACTACCGCATGCTACACCATAAGGAAACAAAAGCAGACTGAAGCCGTGAAACAAAAAGGAAACACAACTCCTCAACTCGTCCTTCAGGCAGTGGATCCGGGCCGGGTCAGTCTTTCGCGGCCGCTGCCAGTCACTCAGAGCGCAGAGCTCGCAGGCAACCAAGCGTCAGCCTGGTTTGAAAGGGCACCTAGCAAGCACGCAACCCGGTCGGTCCTACGTAGAAATACCGACGTGCTAGTTTAGTTAGGAAAGAAAAGAAAAGCTTCCATCCGATCAGTGCACCAGTAAAGGAGTGGTGTGGTGATAAGAAATAACAAGACAGCAGCAACCGAACCGCATACAAATCAGACTTAGCACACCGCAAATAGGACTGAATCCCTCGTCCCCTTTTCGCTTTACCTTTTGAACCGTGCTCCCAGCTATATTGAACCTATTCGAGCCAGGCAGTCATCATTCTGAGCCGCAGCTTATTCCCCTCGTCCCCTTTTTACTGGCTCCTCCAGTTTTGTACCATCTACGGCTCCTCGTCACTCGCATCGAGAATGTCATACTCCTCGTCCGTCAGGAAGCCGTCCTCGCTCTCGTCCGCGCTGCTCGCCGACAGAATCTCAACGCTCTCCGCATCCTCAAACAGCAGCTCCTCGTGCGCCGGCGCCGTCGTCGTCGTCGCCGTCGTCGTCGTCGCCGTCTCCGTGGTTGTAACGGCAGGCGACGCGACGGCAACGGGAGCGACCTGCTCGGTAGGCGCAGGAATTTCGGCCGGAGAGGCCGCCGCGCCCTCGTGCGTGCTGGACACGGGGCTCTCCTTGTCGAGCTGCGGGAACACCATGCCAGGCGACTTCGATGCGGACCGCTTGGCGGCAATGTCCTCGATGTGCTCGGCGCGGGATTCTTCGTCGGCGTCCTCAATCTTGACAGGCTGCGGCTTCACGGGCGCCTTGGCCTCGGCCTCAGGCTCCTTGATCTCCTCCTTCGCCTCGGGCTCATTGATCTCCTCCTTCGCCTCGGGCTCATTGATCTCCTTACCTTCGGGTTTCTCCTCCGGCATCTCGGTCTTTTCCTCCTTCACGGGCTTCATATGCTCCTCGATCTTCTCCTTTTCCTCCGGCTTCTCCTCTGCGTCGCCCGATCGGCCCCGCGTCCGCTGCAGATGCTGCTCCATAGCCGCCTTGTGCACCGACAGGCGCATCTTGGCCGTGCGGCAATCGTTGTTGGCCCGCATCAGCGCGCTGCGCATCAGCTCGCCCATCTGCTGGTTGGCGCCGTCGGCGCCCGTCTGCAGGGCCCGCGCGCGCGCCTGTAGCTGCGCCTGCAGTTGCTGGATGTTCTGCAGGTTCGCCTGGCGCCGCGCGTACTCGGTCTGCAGTTGCATCGTGCGCATCGCGTTCTGCTGCTCGGCGGCATACTGGTGCATCGCCCGCGGCATCGGTGGTGCCTGCGGCATCGGCGGCGCCGGTGGTGGCGGCAGTGGCGGGTTGACGGGCTGGCGGATGGGCAGCGCGCTCGAGAAGCTGCTGCGGGGCTGCTGGGCGGCCGACGCGGGCGGGTTGCGGACGACGACGTGGCACCATAGCTTGTGGCCAAAAGCCATGCCCTCGGCCGTCTTGAGACGCCAGTAGGAGATGGCGACGCCGGGGCTAGCGGGCGCCTTGAGCGTGACACGGAAAGACACCTCCTCGCCGGCGGGCACGGGGCGGCCGACGACGTTGCTCTCGGTAGCATCGGCCACCACGATGGCGCTCGCCGTGCGGCCGGGCGGAATGTTGAGCATGGTGCCGTCGCCCCCAACGTACCGGATCGAGCAGCCCGCCGGCCAGACGATGGGGCCGGGATTGCGCAGCGTCCAAACCTGCGTGAAGACCTGGTTGGGCGCCACGACGGTGCCGTCCGGGACCGCGTCCTTGATGAAGTGGGCGTTGATGCTGAGGTCGCGCCGCAGGATCTCGCGGGCCTTTTCGGTCTCAGCTTCGGGCTTTTCTTGGACCGGCTCCGAGAGTAAGTCCTTGATGGCAATCTTCTCCTTGGCCGGCTGCTGCTTGGGCTCCTCGGCAGGCGTAGGCTTCACGTCGGCAACAGTGCGGACCTCAGCCGACGAGTTGACGGGCGCGGGCATGGTCTCGGTCGACACGGAGCGGCGCGCGATCTGGTCGCCCATGGTGGATAGCGCGGCGCCGTTCTTATCTTCGCCCATGGTGGTGACGCTCACGTTGCGGACAGGGTTCTGCAACTTGATCAAGGGGTGGGTGCGGTTGTGCTTGTTGAAGGGGCTGGCCTCGCAGGTAGCGCAGAAGTCCGTGTCGTGGCAGATGGCGCACTTGTAGCGCACGCCGACGATGTACTCCTGGCCCGACTTGCCGCGGCAGTGCGGGCCGTCGCAGAAGATGCCAAAGTGACGAACGTACGAGCGCGGCGCGTCCTGCAGCGGCTCGTAAACCGGCACGAAGCGGTGACGCGGGTGCGTGAAGCGCGCATTCTTGATGCAGTCGGAGCAAAAGTCCCAGTCCGGGCAGTTGAGGCACTTGTGGCGCACGCCGTAGATTGTCTTGTCACAGCCGTCGCATAGGGCCGCGTGGCGGACGTTGCGGCCGGCGGCGCAGAGCATGCGCGCCTGGGGTGCCAGCTCAGCCGCCTCGTCGACGGGCTTGAAGACGTGGCCAGGGTGGTGGCCGTGCTTGCGCTCGACGTGGCACGGGATGCAGAGGTCGTAGTCGTCGCAGTCGACGCACGTGACGAACATGTGCTCCTGGAAGACCTGGATGCACGAGTTGCAGGTCCGCGTCGGCGTTTCGTCGGCCTCCGGCTCGGCTTTCTTTTCGTCGGCAAAGGCGCCAGGCATGCACTCCTTGGCCGTCGGCGCCGCCGCCACCTCCTCCTCCTTCTTGGGCGCCACCTTTTCCGTCTTGCTGTTGACGACCTTGCCGCTGCGGATGAAGCGCTTGATGAGCCAGTGGCCCTCGCCGGGGCAGTGCACGCCCTTATCGACGCAGCTTCGGCACAGGTCATAGTCGCCGTCGTCGCAGATGCTGCAGTGGTAGTGCTCGTCCGTCATGGGCCTGTCGCAGTTGTTGCAGTACACGGACCAGCTGCCAAAGTGCGACGGCGTGCCGGCGCCCTGCTCGGGCTCCAGGATGTTCTTGATGGTCAGGCCGCCGTGGGCGAAGCCGCCGGGCGCGAAGAAGCTGCACGGCTTCTCCGCCGCCCAGTTGGCCTTGAGGTCCGGGCGGTCATACGACGGCGGCTGGACGCTGTCCTCCACGGCTAGAGACCGGCGCACGTTGGGGATGGACGGCTGCGTGGTCAGCGTCACCGTCGACGCCGTCTTGGACGACGCCGCGGCCTCTGGGATGGACGCGGGCTTGGACGACTCGCCCATCTCCTGGCCGCCGATGGCGGCGGGAGGGGAAGAAGAAGGCGCCTGCTCGTTCATGTCGCCGTCGACGATGGCGCGGAGGCGGAGCTTGAGCTTGGCCTTGGCGGCGCGGAACAGCGTCTTGTAGACCTGCGGGTTGTTGGGGTCGAGCGTCACGTAGGCGCCGGCGCTGTCGGAGAAGCGCTCAAAGACGACGTGTTCGTCGGCGGGGATTCCGAGCAGGACGTAGAGCTGGGGGCCGTTAGCAGGTGTGAGGTGCGAGGTGCGCGGACCGAGTGTTACGCAGAGCAACAGGCAGTGAGTAAGCTCGGGCGGGGCCCGTGTTATCCTCGCCGGGGCTGAGCCGGAAGGACCGGGCGGCCTCGGTACGTACCTTGGGGGGCAGGCTTTGGGCGCTGAGATCGCGCAGAGGGATCTTGAACCGGCGGTTGGTGCTGCCGACGGACACCTTGACGGTGATCAAGGTGTCGGGCGTGACCGGCACGTTGGACGCCATGGCTAGCGACAGGAGGTCGAGGTGCTGTGGCTGGCGAGCTGTCTGCGCGTGACGTAGGCAGCGACCGGGCTCACGAAGCGCAGGGGCTGCCGCCGCGAGAGCCGAGGGCAGCAACGGAAGCTTTCCGGCCGCAGCTACGAGGCACAGCGGTTGCTGCTGTGAGGAAAGAGTGTGGTGGTGGGAAAAGCGGGTGGTGGAGAGAAATGGAAGAAGCGAGGGGGAGAGGTGGAGGTCGATGGCAGGAGAGCGAGCGAGGAAGAGAAGAGGGCGGGCGGCGGAAGGAGGGGAAGAAGCAAAGGGCGCGGCCGAGGGGGCCGGAGCTGCGAAGCTGCCTGGAGCGCGCGCTAAACTCGATGCGCGCACGGCGTAGCCCCGGGTGGAGCACCGCCGCGGGGCAAATGATTTGCCGCCGCCCGGCCTGCCGCCTTCCGGTCGGCCATGGGCCAGCGTCGCAGGCCGGAGTGCCACTGGCGCGCGCCGTTTCACCCCGCCTCGCTCTTGCGGCTCACGGTCGGCGCGGGCCTGGGCTGCGACTGCTGTACGTACCGCCTCCGTGCGCAGTAGGTCCTACCTGCGTGCCTGCCTGCCGTGCTTACGCAGCACGTAGCAGGCGCGTTCCTCCTCGTCAGCAGACACGTCACGTGCGCTGCCGCCGCCTTGCCGAGCCGCTCGCTCGCTCCCAACCGCGCCGCGCCGCACGGCCGACGCTGATAGGCCGGCCGCCGTCCATTGGTGACGGACGCTCAGGCCCGAGGGCCCGCGCTCGTTGCGGGCGGCGCTCGCTCTCCAGGCAGCAGCAGCCCGCCGCCGCCCGCGCCGCCGCGCATTACGAATCGGGCCCGCGGTTGTGACGCCCGCAATGGTCGGTCTGCCGCCTCCGGCCGGTTCCACCTGCCCTGTCTCATCCCATCGTGCCGTGGTTCGCATGCGCGTGCTGCCTGCCCGTGGCGAGGCCACGATGGCAACTTTGGCCTGCCCGCACGGAGCTCGGGCGGGGCCGCGTCTCTTTGAGTTTGCGTTGGTTTGGCTACGTAGTAGACTCCAGGCCTAGTTCTTGACCGGAGACTTTCGAGGCCCGGACTGGCTTCATTCGCATTGGTCGAACATATTGAGACTTATCGAAACCACGTCTCTGCTGCCGTCACTACGTAGCAGTCTGGCGGCTTTGAGTCTGGTTCTTGATCCGAGCCTCTGCGTCTTGACACCAAAGCTCGGCTCCGCAGCTTGACAATTGGTTGAGCTATCACCTATCAAAAAAAAAATATCCATGTTCTCCCGCCGCGTATCGCTCGTAGCACGTCTTATCCAGACTACGAACCAGTACCCCGCTTGTTTGACACTTGTAATCAGCCACGCATCTCCAATGCCTTCAGGCATGTGTCCGGACTCGGACAGAAGAGCGTAGTACTCCGCCTAGCATCCAATAAACAACGGAGTCTTCAACTTTGTTGGTAGACCCGCGACCTACTACATTAAGCACGCCTCAATATTGAAGTGTAAAAGTTAAATGACGCCTAAATCTTATAGACGGCATTCGTCGAACTTATTTTCCTCCAGAGAGATCCGGCCCCGGGATTGAGCGTCTCATTTGCCCTGGAGCGATTTTCGTGACCACCAAACCGCATATTTTTGCAAGCCATGACTTTGTAGAAGGGAGCGGGTGCTTCTAGCGAATGAATCCTTCGTGATCCGCTCTACCTTCCATATTTTGCGTCCCAGACTATCTATACATTCTGATCAAAAAAACCGCACGGTAGCCACTAGTGCCTCTAATTCCCAGAAACGGCGAAAGATACGATGTCGAATACATATGCAAGTGAACAAAACGCCATAGCACTTGCAGGATGAGTTTTGATGAATTGTCAGCGGTTGGAAAGCAATCTGGACGAACAGGACCGTCCCACTGAGTTTCCCAGCGGCAATATACCACTTCTTTTATTTGTCTTCCATGGTCGAGTATTTGGCTTTCATCCGGCGCTTCCGTCCAAATACATTGCATCACGAAGCGGCTAGAAGGTCAAATTAAAAAGTAGAAGCACCCAGACTGTAGGATTTTGACGTTGATAGCCTTTGGCGCTTTTCAAGCCATGATGCACTTCGAAAAGCAATAACATGTCGTCCACGTACTCATATTCCTATTGGCTTCTAATCATCTCCGCATTAAAATAATTGCGATCCACGGGGGTGATGAACACTCTGAGTAATGGCAAACGGATAAAATACCGAGCCTTGCAACTAATTCCAAGGTCCTCCGTTCGATAGAACCGTATGTTCGCATGAGACCGTCAAGAAAACTCTTCAATTAGCCTATTGAACAGACACGGTCAAAAACATAAACGCAGCCAATCCAAGGTGGTCCTGCAGTGGAGAATCGCCAGTCTACACCAGCGCCTATGAGACTACTCAAAGGACACGGCCAGAGTCAAGCCGCGATTCGAACGACGCGGACTTCGCTGTCCGAGTCCAATTCGCCACACTCGACTCGAACGAAACGAGTCCGACCGTAACTTTGCCCGTAGCACATAAGCTTAAACATGCCGAAGCCGCAAGGAGCAAGCGAGCCGAGCACAGCGTCGCATTAGGCCCGCGGAAAGCGGCGCGCGCCAAACCGGAACGGGCAATTCGCTGGGCAAGCTCGCCGCACGTTAAACGCACGCATCAATCACGTGTCCGTACCCATTCGGTCAAATTCCATTCCGCCAAATTGATGCCACCTTCCGTCTACTGTACAAACTCCAAATCCCGCTCACCATACCTGTAGCCCGCAAAGAAAAGGATAGAACCACCCAGTCCGTATTCCGGCAATTACGCTCCGATCGATGAGCCCTGATGCATGCAAGGAGAAAGCAACCCCGAAGTCAGATGGAAAAACAGACACCCATCACCCCCTAATTTGTACATTGAGAACTGCGCGCAACGGCGCAAGCATACAACATCGTAGAAAAGACAAAGGACGGTAGGCACCTTGGGGACCGAGGCGCCTTGAAATGAGCAGGCAGCCGAGTCAAGAGAAGAGAGGCGACTGAGCCCGATAACGCCGGCGCTATGAATGATGCTGACAAAGGAAACAAAAGGAGTGGACGGCACGTGTGCGAGGTACACAAGCCTCGAGGGAACCCCCCATGAACACCCTACTTCTCATGCAAAAACGTGCACTCGTCGCCCTTCTTGCATTTGCCCTCGGCAAAGAACTTGCACGGGTATATGAATTGCTTCTGCGGAAAGACACCCAGTGTTAGCGAAGACAACCGTTCCATGCCTCTATTTGCGGTGGGGGTGGTGCTTCCCCCCTTTTTTGCTTCGAAGCCACCGAGGTTTGTTGCTGCTGCTGTTGTTGCCTACCGGGTGCTTCTTGTTCTTGCCGGAACCGCCCCACTTGCCCTTCTTGCCGCCGCCGCCGCCGCCGTGGTGGTTGTGGTGGTCACCGCCCTTGCCGTAGCGGTGGCTGCCGTCCTCGTGCTCGGCTCCCCCCGTCTCCCGTAGACGCTTCCGCTCGGGGTGCTCGTAGTGGCCGTCACCACCGCCGTTAGCGGGCTGCGTCGGCGGGGAGAAGCTGAATTGCGGCTGCTGTTGCGACTGCTGAGGTTGCGACTGCAAGGAGGCCAGGATCGCGTTTAAGTCCGGGGCACCGGTGGTCTGCTGGGGCTGCGGAGCGAGATTAAAAGCTGGGAGTTGCGGCGCAACCTGCTGCTGCTGCTGCGGTTGGGACTGCCCCAGAGCCGCGAGGATCGCTTGCAAATCGGCCGCTTGCTGCTGCTGAGCGGGCTGCTGAGCGTGTTGCTGCTGAGCGAGCTGCGGAGCCTGCGGCTGCAAGGCCGCCATGAGGGCCGACTGCGTAGGAGGCTGCAGCACAGGTTGCTGCTGCTGCGAGGGGGCCGCAAAAGTGGCGAAAATGGCCTCGAGGCTGTTGGGCGCAGGCTGCGGCTGTGCGGGCTGCTGCACTGGCTGCTGAGCGGGACCGCCGAGCACGCTGAGCAGGGCAGAAATGTCGGGCGCCGAGGACGAGGCCGGGGGGGCCTCTGGCTGCGGGCGCTTGTAGCCGGGAGCGCGAGCCTGCGAAGCGTCAGCGTGGGAAGAAGCGCCCGAAAGTGCGCAAAGGCATCTTACCAAAATTTCCTCTGGTGGAGTCCCGAAATCGACCGTCTCCGTGCTCTGCTCCGCGTGTAGGTCATTGGGCTCGCGCGGACACGGCGGAATGTCAGATGGGGTGGCATAGTACACCATTAGAGTGCCGCGCTCGCGCTCGAGCTCGGCGTCCCTAGCCGGGCACGTCGGCTCGCGGACGCCACCGCCGTACGGCGCGTAGTTGCGGCTGCGCTCATCCTCGTCGACGACGCCGAAGTCGACGATGCGCAACGCCTTAAACTCGCGCAACGCCTCCTCCTTGACCACGTCGTCCTCATCGTCGACGTCCGTTTGGTCCTTGTGCTGCTTGAACATGCGGCCCTCGCCGCCAATGTCGCCGGCGTCGCGTAGCATGCTCTCGTTGTGGCCAATCTCTTCATCCGGGTCGTGGGTAAAAAAGCGCACCGACACGAGCTTGTCGTCCGGCTTGAACGTGACGCGCAGCCGGCGGCGCTCCTCCTTGCGCAGGCGCTTGGCCCGCTCCTCCTCCGTCTCCGGCGGACGGTTCTCCTCCGGCTTCGCGGGCTCCTCTGTCTTCTCCTTGGGCTTGGTAAGGTTCGCCATGGTGTCGGCGAAGAAGGTCCGCATGGGCGCCTGTGGCGCAGCGGGCTTCTTCTCAGTCGGTGCAGCCGCTGCGGCGGGCTTGGCGGGAGCAGGCGCCGGCGCCGGCGGCTTCTTCGTCGCTGACTGCAGGCTTGAAAAGAAGGAGCTCGTGCCCTTGGACATGAGCTTCTGGCCGGCGGGCTTGCTCGCGGCGCCGGCGGGCTTGTCAGAGACGGCGCGCTTCTCCAGCGCTGCGGCCGTCGCCTTTGCGTTGGTCGTGCTGGGGACCTTGGCCGCCGTGGAGGGCTGCCCGGTGGCCGACATGGCGCGTTTGGCGGGCTGGGTCGGAGCTTCGGAGGCGCGAGGGCGCTTCACGCCAGCAACGACCTCCGCGGCTCGACGGTCGGGATCCGGCTTGACGGCGGGCTTTGCATCCTTGTCTTGCGGTTCGGTTTTGTCTGTCCTGCTCGCGTTGGCCTTGCCGGCCTTGGACGCGTGCTCGTTGATCAACTTGACGAGGCTCTTAGTCCGGTCGTCGCCGCGCTTGCCGTATCGCTGGAAGACCTTGTCCAGCTTCGCCTTTTCGATGGTGTCGCTCGTCAGGGTGGTGCACTTAGCAAGGAGCTGCGCTGAGTTAGAAATTATTGCATGCTTGGTAGTAATGGTGACAAACCTCCAGCGCCGCCACGGACAGGATGCCATTGTAGTCATTCTCACGGACGCGATCGGCTAGGAACTGGTATACGAGAAGCAGAAACGCTTGATTCTCACCGAAACTAATACGGACTAAATCAGTACCATTCTTTGTATTGACCGCGAGGCCGCATGTTTCTGATATGTAGATGCAGGGCGCTGTAGATGTAGAGCGCTGCACGCAACTCATCCCTCCTAACGAGATGCAACGGCTTCGCCGTTCATGGACTTGCGCGGTCTCAGCCGCAACTACGCTTTGCTATTGCCGGGGGCATTTCTAGAGGCCCTTATTGGAGCAATTCACTCAAACAAGCAGTTGCCAAGACGCATGCCATCGGCACCACCCAAGCTATAGACAAGGGTGCCACTCAAAGGCTGGGCACAATCATGTTGTAGGCAAGCGCACTCGTCTCAAGTTGCAGTTGGGCTACGACGGAATCACGTGACTTACAGTTCGATTATGTCGGGATGGCCGTGTTCCAGCGCCGTCTTGAGCGCCATCTCCATCAGGGCGCGCTGGAGCTGCACGCGCGACTTGAGCGTGTCGACGTCGCCTTTGGGCTTCTTCGCCTCCTCAGCCTCCTTAGCGGCCGCCGTGTCGGAGCGCCAGCGGTCGCGGATCGTGCGCACCACCTCCCAGAACTCCTTAAGAGCGATGCGGATCTGGGGCGCCTCGGCTGGCTTCTTGCGCGGCCGCCACACGGCTTTGATGGTGTCATAGCGTACGGCCTGGGCCGGGTCTTTTGGGCGCGTGGCGGGCAGCGGCGAGGTTTCCACGATATCTAACTCAGAGTCGGAGGACTCGTACTCGGACTCGTCCGAGGACGAATCGTACTCGCTCTCGCTCTCGGACTCCTCCTTCACGCTTCCAGTAGCAGACGGCGCCGTCGTCGGGCGCTTGGCCTTGGCCGGCTTCGGCGTCGTGCCCTTGGCCTTTTTGCTCGGTGTCTTGGATATTTTGGCTGCTGCCGTTAGACCACGCGCATTTTTTGTCACTGAGGAATACGCACCGAGCAGCTTCGGGTCGCCGCCAGCAAGTGCCTTGAGCTCGTTGCGCGACTTGCGCGGCGTGTGGGGTGGGATGGCCACTATTTGGTTAGCATGCACCTGCGACACATGTGAATAGAAACGTACTCTTCGAGGTGTTGATATCGGCGACGACCTCACCGACGTGTAAAAACTGGTGCAGTGGCCGCGACTGTGTCGCGGCCGACAGCTTGTCTGAGTCAATGACGAGGAACCTGCCTTGGCGATGGCCGGGTGGAGCGGGGATGAACTTGGAGACTTCCTGGTCCTGCGGTCGTTGGGGTGGAGTGGATGAGGAAGCGATTTGCAGCGGCCTCGCCGGCCGTTGAGAGCTTGCTTGCTTGGGCTGCTGCAGTTCAGTTAGCTCTAGTTCGACTTCACCGTCTCGGCTACGCACCGTCTGTGGAATCCGTACATCCGTCTGTGAATGGCGCGCTTCTGCTTGCAAAGGGCGGCCTTCCACCTGTAAAGTCCTGCCTTGCGTCTGGGCATTGCCATGCGCGTGCTGCAGCGCCTGTGGGGCCACGGTCCCCGTGCTCGGCTGCAACTCCACGCCAAAAGACGCATTTGCCATCGCGGACGTGGTGGGGACTAGAGAAGGGTCGAATGCGGGCTGGTGTTGCAGGCTTCCATGGTTCGCGTACTGCGAAGAGGCGTGGTACGGGGCTTGCTGGGGGGCGTTTGGAAACGGTCGCCCGTAGACATTGTTGCCCTGCTGCTGATCGAAGACTGCATTCTGCTGCGGCGGCGCCTGGCCCGTCTGCCAGGGCTGGTGAGGCTGGAAGGCGGCTGGCGTGGACGAGTGGCTCCGCGACAACCCGCCCAACTGCTGCGACGGGTCTTGGAAGCTCCACGCGGGATCCGGAAAGGGCTGTTCCTGGCCGGCAGCGGGGAATAGGTTGTTGTAGCCGCTCAGCGCGGCCGGGTCGGCAAACATGTTGCTGCCGCCATCTTGGAGGTTGAGGGAATCATCAAGGTGCACGTGATTCGACGACATGCTGCACGATGAAATGTGCCGGTGCTACTGGGTCGGTAGCGGCTCGCTTCGCGGGCCGAGGGAAGCCCCCGGGCCTTGATTGGCCGGCGCGCGCCGACCAGGGCTGCTTTTAGAGCAAGCGACGGGAGAGACGCAAGACAAACCTTGCAACCAGCCGAACGTGATGGGCAAAGAGGCCTGGCAGATCCGTCTCTCTTTTTCTTTCTCCCCCCTCTAGAGCGGCACAGCAGCAGGAGCGGCGTTTTCCCGCCAAATGCCCGTTCCCGAATTGCCAAGACACGCCAAAGGGGCGCCAGCCAGTAGCGATTTAGCGAATTTTTTCTTTTCCCTTTTGCCGATGCCGGACAGGCCTCGCTTGCTGGATTTTAAAACGTCGAAGCCAAGGGGCTCCAGGGCCGTGCTGGTGTGGCAGAAGGGGCGGGAGAGAATGTGCAAAGTGACGTGTAAATCAGTACGCTGCGAAGCCCTTGTCCTCGCGCCAAATACACCGGTTATCCGTCCAGAGTGTTACGCGTTGGAGCTGGAGCGAGCGACGGAGCGGGCAGGCTCCTCGCTGAGGTCTCTCCGACCGGGCGCAGCCCCTTCTTGGTTTGCGCGGGCCCCTTCTGCGCAGCGAGTCCAGACGCGACCGCGGCAGAACACCAACGAGCGATCGCGACAACAAACGAGGATGCTTTTAAAACTTTCGCCGCTGGTCCCCGCTCACTATTCCTCCCTTCAAAGCGCAGCACGAGCTCAGATACCTGGTTAGAAGGCTCTCGGAGCGGTTCGGGCAGCGCAACGGTGCAGTCACACCTCCGACCGCGCGCACCCCGCCACACAATAATCAGGCCTTCCGATCGTCGCCCGACGCGTACTTGATGCGCCACGGACCATCAGGCAGATGGAATCATAAGAGGGGCCTCACTGCGATGCTGCCACACGTGTAAAGCGAGATGGAGGCGAAGACGAGACGGGGAGACGGGGGGGTTGGGGGGCAAGGGAGCGTGGAGCGAGGTACTTGGGGGGTTGCAGGAGGGAGGAGGAGGGCCGCCCGGCGCAGCCGCTGAAATGAGACGGCCGGGGCACGCGCTTAGTCATGTGACGAGGCGGCAGGCAGCCCGCAGGCCTTGCCCGTTGGGGCATGGCGGCCGCGCTAGGCCGGAAGCGGAGCACGACCATCGCTGCTCGCTCGCTGCAGCAGTGGCATCAAGCCTGCGCGTCTGCAACACCACGGCCGCAACACGACAGCCGCACCGCCGGGTCCGTTTCCACTTCGAAAACTGGACGCGCTATTCTGCTCATTCCATCTGTTGCTCCGCCGCCCATCCGCACCAGATCCCTGCCCCGTCCCCTCGCATGAGGTGACCCGCCGTGGCCCTCAGTGGACCTTCACTGAAACTACATCCTCATGGCGCAGTCGCTGCGCGACCGCCAGGTCGGTACGTTGCGCGCTCCCGCACCCAGGCCCAACTAACGGCGCAGCGTCCATTGAACGCATTCTCAACCTCAACCACGCGCCCGACGCCGACGCCCACCACGACCATGACCATAACACCAACGGCCTGCTGCCGCGCTCGACGCCGGTGTTGGGCCCCGACGGCGAGCCGATATGGAAGGTGCTCGTCTTCGACGGCATGGGGCGCGACGTCATCAGCAGCGTGCTGCGGGTCAACGATCTGCGCGGCTGGGGCGTGACGGTGCACCTCAGCATCAACACCACGCGGCACATGATCCCGGACGTACCCGTCATATACCTGGTGGAGCCGACGGCGGCGAACCTGCAGACCATCACGTCGGATCTTGCCCGCGGCCTGTACTCGCCCGCGTACCTCAACTTCCTGTCGTCGGTGCCGCGCCCGCTGCTCGAGGACTTTGCGGCCCAGACGGCGGCCGCCGGCACCGCCGAACACATTGCGCAGATCTACGACCAGTACCTCAACTTCATCGTGAGCGAGCCGGACCTGTTCAGCCTGGGCATGGGCAAGGACACGTACTGGACCATGAACAGCGCCAACACCAAGGACGAGGAGCTGGACGCCAAGATCGACCGCATCGTGAGCGGGCTGTTTAGCGTGGTGGTGACGATGGGTAACCTCTCCCACTTAACCATCCCCTGGGCCGTGCTAACCGCTGACCTAGGCTCCATCCCTATCATTCGCTGTCCAAAAGGTGGCGCCGCGGAAATGATCGCGGCGAAACTCGACCGCAAGCTCCGCGACCACATCCTCAACTCGCGCGACAACCTCTTCTCGGGCGACCAGAAACACGCGGCGCCCCGCCCGGTGCTCGTCGTCGTCGACCGCAACGTGGACCTGATCCCGATGCTGTCGCACTCGTGGACGTACCAGTCGCTCGTGCACGACGTGCTCAAAATGCACCTGAACCGCATCACGGTCGAGATGGCGGCCGACGAGGCGAACCCGGCCAAGGGCACGGTCAAGAAGTCGTACGACCTCAACAGCAACGACTTCTTCTGGAGCAAGAACGCGGGCGTGCCGTTCCCGCAGGTGGCCGAGGACATCGATAACGAGCTGACCCGGTACAAGGACGACGCCAACGAGATCACGCGCAAGACGGGCGCGTCGTCGCTCGAAGACCTGCAGAACGACACGAGCGCGTCGGCGGCGCACCTCAAGGCAGCCATCACGCAGCTACCCGCGCTACGTGAGCGCAAGGCCGTGCTCGACATGCACATGAACATCGCCACGGCACTTCTCCAGGGCATCAAGGACCGCCAGCTCGACAACTTCTTCCAGCTCGAGGAAAACATCACCAAGCAGTCCAAGGCGCAGATGCTAGAGCTCATCGCCGACCCGGACAAGGGCTCCGAGCCGCTCGACAAGCTGCGCCTCTTCATCATCTGGTTCCTGAGCTCGGAGCAGGAGGTTTCGCGCGCCGAGATGGAGCGCTTCGACGAGGCGCTGCGCAACGCGGGCGCCGACACCACCGCGCTGGCATACGTGAAGCGGTAGGTAGCCTCGTTCTTACGTATCTATCGCAGTTTGCTAACTGACTAGTGTCCGCGAAATCACGCGCATGACCATGATGTCGTCCGCCCCCACGCAACCCTCGCAGTCGTCCTCGACGGACCTCTTCCGCGGCTTCAGCTCCATCTCGAACCGGCTGACGGACCGGTTCAAGGAGGCCGGCCTAGGCGCCAACTTTGAGGGCCTCATCGCCGGCGTCAAGAACTTCCTGCCCGCCAACAAGGACCTCACGCTCACCAAGATCACCGAGTCGCTCATGGACCCCCAGAACGCGGCCTCGTCGGCCATCGCCAAGACGGAACACTACCTCTACTTCGACCCGCGCAGTGCCAACGCGCGGGGGACCATGCCGCCGTCGGCGCGGGAGGCGCGCATGGGCGGCGGCGGCGGCGGCGGCAGCGGCGGCGGCGCGGCGGATGGCGTGGCGCGCGGCATCGAGGCCAGCTTCGGCCAGCGCAGGCAGGGCTTCGCCGAGGCCATCGTCTTCACGGTCGGCGGCGGCAGCATGGACGAGTACGGCAACCTGCAGGACTGGGCGCGGCGGACGGCGGCGGGCGGCGGGGCGCTGGGCTCGTCGGCGTCGGTCGTGGGCGGCGGCGCGGGAGCGGCGGGCCAGGGCGGCGGCCGCGGCGCTGACGGAGGGCCGCCCAGGAAGCGGGTCGTGTACGGCAGCACGGAGTTGGTGAACGCGGAGGAGTTTTTGACGGGGGAGCTGGCGCGGCTGGGGGCCGAGAGCATGTGACGTGCGCACGTTGTTTGGGAAGGTACCTTTTGTGTGCGTGCTGCCCGTCTGGGACGTCATTCATGGCTGGGACGGCGCAACCTGGTATCCGGGATGCGGCGCGGGCGGCGCACTGGGCGCGCAAAGGAGGCAGCGCCGCAGGAGCGGGACGCCGCTAATGTAAACAGGCGTCGGCATGGATGAATGGCGAGAAGCGCTTGCGCGGGCTGGTATGTAGCCCGCCGCTGCCCTGGCGTCTGGGCGAGGCAAGGGGCGGACGCGGGAGTGTACATTCATCATCGCTGACAATTGAGCTGAGCTACGACCGCGTTCCCCGTGCTGGCGGGTTTCGGGTTGGCCTGTTCCGTCGTGTCTTGTCTTGAATGCGTGAGGAGCGCACGAGCGCCCGCCAGATCCAGATCCCGATCCGTCCTCCCTACATACATAGCACCGCCGCCGTGCGCGCCCGGCTGCGTGTTAGGCCAGGGAAGTGGGATGGGACAATGCTGGCGCTATGTATACGGACAAGCTGCCTAGGTATGTGCCTGCTGTGTATGTCCTGCATTGGAGCTCTGACGCCGCGCCGGCCGGCGACGTGACGCGCATGAGCTCGGCTCCGCGGTTATTGCGCGGGCTGTTCCTGCCGCGTCCGGCCGTCCCACTGGGCCGTACCGTCCGGCCGTCCTCGCCCCGCGCCCAGCCTGGCTGCCTGACCGCCTGCCTTGCTGCCTCGCAAAGAGGCCGAGGAGGGCGCCGGCGGCGAGCGGAGCCTCAGCGCCTAGCTTTGGGGCGGAGCGAGCCCTTGGAAGCAACAGTGCGACATCGATATCGATGTCGACATCGAACTGTGACAGGATTAGTCGAGACGGAATGCCATCGCAACATACTGAGAGGGAGGGTCGCGAGCGCTGCCGTCACGTTGTTTGGATTGCAGAGCGCGACTAGCACCGCAGCTGCACATGCAATGGCGGCGAGAACGAGGATAACTAGAATGCCTCGCTTGAGCCATACGTTTCTGTGGACGATGTTGACATGCCAACGGTTGCTCTCTTGCCGTTCCACGCGTGATTCCTTGTCGACTGATTTAGAGCCAAGGCGGACTGGTGTGATCTAATGCTGCCCTTCAGCATGGATGATTTGCCTATCTAAGCTGCATTTTGTTTTCATGGATGGTGAATTGTTACTGTGGTTGCGGTCTGTAAGCTGGAAGACTGCATCTTAGCGTGACCTTGTGGAGAGTGACAAAAAAAATTAAAAAAATTAAAAAAAACGTGAAGGAAGAAAATAGGGCCACAGCATTCCTTATACACGACTAGGGCCTGATGATTGGAAACGCCCCGCCGAGCGCGGGATGGTTGCATGGCGGCAGAGGGCCAGCGCAACGGCCCTGGCACCCCCGGCGCCCCCGGCCGCGTTTTCATATGTCTTGCCGCCCGGGGACGGTGGGAGAGGCGGCGCGGGGCAGGCGCGCGGAGACGAATGGGCGGCGGTGGGGATGGCGCTACAAGAGATCGGGAGCGCGGACGCCCGCGCGGTCTCCGCAGAGTGGAAACTTCTTTGCGGCCGGGTGATTGCGCAGGTGGATGCGTGCGTAGGTAGTTTTGTTTCCTTCCTTCCTTTCTTTCTTTTTCGTTCTCTTGCACCCAAAGGGGGGGATGGATACGTGCATGGCTGCGGGCTCAAATTACTGCACATAGGTGCAAAGGCCGGGCGTGATAGGCCGGCTGCCGGCTCCGAATGTTCTCGAGACAGCCAGCGCATTGCGGCGCACAAGCCGGGGCAATGGCAAATGGCGCCCAGCAATCGGTCAATCGGGCGGCGCCGCGCCCGTCTACCTACGGGCAAGAAACATGTACATGGTACATGGCTTCGCGGAGGCAGCTGCTGGCGCGGAGGCAGCTGCTGGCGCGGCGGCAGGCGGCCAGCGCCGGGCAGCTTCAGCGAGTCCCTGGCAGAGGCGGCCGCCCGCGCGGGAGGACGGGACGGATGCAGGGCTGCGGGAAGACGGGCAGCTGGCGATGCAGACGGGCGGCATCCAGACAGCGCGGCCTGTTGGCTGGCCGGCTGCGGGCCGTCGTGGCCCGCGGGACTCGTGACAAAAGCCCGGCGATGTACTTCCTTGCCGCACACGCCCAGCGGCAGGTATAGCACGCAGCGCCCGCGGACAGGAGGCGCGCCGAGCGTCGGCTTTCGGCGGTCGGCCGCGGTCGAAGCCTGCTGACGCCTGCCTGACGGCGCGGCAGAGACGTTGCGGGTTTCGCGCCGGCCGCTGTTGTGATGGCGGACGAGTCGCGCACTGAAGACTGAGGCAGAGTCGCCCGCCGTGCGTAGGTACAGCCGTACGGGCGCGGGACCCACGGCATTGGCCAAGCAGATGGCCCCGAGGCCACAGTCAGAGCACCACGTCGGACCTCTCTCCAGCACACGCACGCCGCCAGCACCAGTGCCAAACACAAAAGAAAAAAGGAGAAAGAAAAAAAGAAGCGGCCCCTCCTCTGGCAGCGGGCCGTCGTCGGCTCTTCTCGCTCTTCTCCGCAGTGCTGCGCTGCTTGAACGTTTACTCTTTTCTTCCCCTTCTCTTTTGCTGGCGCCCAAAGGCGACTAGTGCCACCCGCCCCGGCCCCGGCCTCTGCCTGATACTGCCACTCCCCTCCGCTCGGCCAAACACCTCGCACCTCACCTCTTCCATCGCCACAACCACCCGCCCGCCGTCCTTCTTCTCCTTCCGCCGCCGCCTCGATCATATCTCCCCCGCCTTCTCCCTCGGCTTGCCCTCTCCCCCGCCCGCCGTTCCCCACGCTCCAATCCCGCCCGGCTCCGCCTCCCGCGCCCCGGAACAAAAAAAAAAGTCTCCCGCCTCCCTCTGACGGAGCCACACACTTCCCCGGCCCGCCCCTCGCGAGATCCACCTTGGATCCATCCATCCCGCTGGCCTGCCTCCCGCAAACAAGCAGCAGCGCACCCACGCCGGCCGCTACAACGGCCGCCTCCACCGTCGCCGGACCGCCCGAGGCGCCCGCCGCAGCCGGAGCCGCCGCCGCCGCCGCCGCACCGACCATGGCGCCCGCCCGCCGCCGCCGCGACCCGTTCCGCGCCCGGCGGCGCGTCGACGATGAGCCCGAGGGCGAGGGCGAGACCGGCCCGCACCACGCCGACGAGCTCAACTCGGGCAGCGACGACGGCTCGGTGCCGAGCGACGTGGACGCCGACGACGACGAAGACGCCGACGCCGACGCCGACGCCGACGACAGCGACCTGAGCGAGCCGGAGAGCCCGTCGACCACGGCGCGGTCGCTGAACGGCGCCGTGGCCAAGCTGCGCGGGAAGGGCCAGCGTGCACGGGTGCCGTCGGCGGCCGCAGCCGGGGACGAGAAGCATGGCGAGGTCAAGCCCGTGGTCGAGGACGAGGCCGCGCCGGTGTCGCCGCCGGAAACGGGGCACGCCAGGGCCGGCAAGCCGGTGTTTGGATCGATGACGGACACGGAGGCCATGATGAACGGGCTCAGCATCGCCGACGAGGCCAAGATGGAGGATGCAGGCGTCGACTTTGAGGACGCCGGCAGAGAACAACGAGGGCGTGAGGACAGCAGCAGCGGGGCCGCCGTCGTCGTTGCCGCGACCCCGACGGCGCCGGCCGGGAAAGGCGAGACGCCTGCCGAGCGGAGGCGGCGCGAGCACGAGGAGTACAAGAAGAAGCGCGACTCAGACCCGGCCTTTATCCCGAACCGCGGCGCCTTCTTCATGCACGACCACCGGTCGGCCGCGCCCGGCCAGAACGGTTTCAGGCCGTTTGGGAAGGGCCGAGGGAGGGGCCGGGGAGCCGTCGGAGGGCCATATGCGCCTGCAAGGTAAGGTTTACCCGTCATCTTCAACTCAAAAAGATGTCCCCGTTCGTTTCTACGTTCAGCGCTGATTCCCGCAGCGTAACGGCTCCCGCCGAGGCTACGGACTCCCCGTGGCAGCATGACCTGCACGAGTCCCTCATCACGTCCGACATCAAGCCGGTCGAGCCGCAAGACAAGACATCGGCCGCGATGAGCGGTGCGCCCAACCCGGAAGCCCCTGGCGGCCGGCCGGAGCTGACGGGTCCCAAGGGCCAGTCGCCAAACGCGCGCTCCTTCTCCAAGACGACGCTCATCGGCAACGCCCAGATCCGGGTGCTCCTGCCCAACATGAAGGCGCCCATCACCTTCTCCGCCGTGCCCATCAAGTCGCACACGCGGCTCCCGAACCACCGCCCGCCGCTTCGCCGTGATAAGCCCGTCCGCATCTCGCTGCCGGACCAACCCCCCCGCTACATCTTCCCGTCGCCGGACCGCTCCTTCATCTTCATTCCGCGCGCCCTTCGGCCGAACCAGCAGGGCTTCGGGCGTGGACGCGGGCGTGGCTTCGGGTCTTACGGCGGCTGGTCGAGCCGGCGGACGAGCGCGTACGGTGGCAGCGTCTACTCGCCCAGCGTGGCCATGAGCAGGCGGTCCTCGCTGGCCCGCGAAGTCACCAGGGACGGCATCGTGTCTCCGGCGGGCTCCGTCATGTCGCGCCCTCCGGGGCCGGCGGACCAAGGCAAGCCGGTCGTGCGGCTGCCTCCGGGAGCGCAGCCAACGTCGGGCACACAGTCCCAGGTGGTGTCTCCGGGCGGCGGAACGCCCGTCGTCAACATGCCTCCGCCGCAGACGTACCCGCTCCCGCAGAAGCCGACCTTTCGTGAGAATTGGGACACCAACGTGCCGATGCACCAGCCGCGCCCGCAAAAGGCTGTGTCGGTCGCCGGTATCGAGTCGCCCGCCTCGCTCACCTTCCAGGCGCCGCAGCAGCAGGAGCAGCAGCCCTTCCACCATCAGGTGCCCATGCACGTCAACGGTGCCGGGCCATCCTCCGGCTCCACCCACGCCTCGCCTTTTTACCCCCATGCGCGTCAGCTCTCGCACCCGAGCCAGCTCTCGACAGGAACGCCCCTGTCCAACATCCCCGAGCGTGCCATCCACGCGCAGCCCTTCCAGCCGTATCCGCCGCAGCCGGGCTACCACCATCCGGCGCCGTCGTACGCCCCGCAGCCGACCTACTACTACCCGCCGCCGCCGCCGCCACAGGCTGCCAACGGCGCGCCCCAGCCGCAGCAATACGGTGCCGGCGTGCCGCCGGGCGCCGTCATGGCCCCCATGTACCCGCAGCAGGCCCCGCCGGCGCCACAGTACGTCATGGCGCCTCCTGCGCCTCCGCAGCCGCAGCCGGCGCCTCCGCAGCAGCATCCGCCGCCACCGGGCCCTCCGCAGCAGCAACAACAGCAGCAACCGCAGCAGCAGCAGCAACCGCAGGCCCAGGGCACGCCCGGCGCCGGGCCCCAGCAGACGGGCCACGGCAACATCGTCGCCCACGAGCAGAATGGAATGGTGTACTACTACGACCCGACGCAGCTGTACGCAGCGGCGCAACAGCAGCAGTCGCCAGTGGGACCGCAGGGGCCGCCGATGGATGCCGGTGGCGGGTACGCCCAGATGGCGCCAAGCTATACGGTGCCGGGCATGGGGGGCATGATGACGCCGAGTCCGGACGGGTATTACTATCCGCAGATGGCGCCGCAGGGTGCGATGTATTATCCGGCGCAGTGAACGCGCTGGGAGGTTGTTGCACGACTTGGTTTCTCATCGGTATCACCTCGGTTCAAATGGTTCTTCCCGGCTCCTTACCTTCTCACCTCCTTCTCTCCTCGAGTCTCTAACCGCAGACCTACGCGTCCTCTCAATCCGTCTTCCGTCCTGTCCGCAGTCCCGGCGCATTTGCTTCTTCTCGGTTTCATCGACAGCGAGCGATATGACTTTGCTTCCTCTTTGTTTCTCTTCGTCGGCTCTCGTCCGTCCTTCCTCTTCGATTCCCACCGGTATGCCTGCCGCCTTCCTTCTACCCTTTTTTTTCCCCCCTCTAATTTCCCTATTGTTATGTTCTTTCTGTTCGCCACGAGCTTTGATCCTTCTTTTCTGGACCTAATCTAGGGAATTTCGGCTTTTCTCTTTTTTTTTTTTCTTTATTTCTTTGCTTTTCACCTTTTGGGTTGCGGCGGCGCTCGGTGCGGCGAGATGGGACGGCTGCAGGATGTCGGTTGGTCGTGTTTTTACGGCCAGGGGGAATGCTAGCTCATCGAGCTCCTATTCTCACGTGCGATTACAGTTCATTAAGTATTTACTGCCGTTTGTGTCTTGTTTTCTCCTTACTCTACTTTTTCTGTCTACCTCTGCTTCTTTCCTAACGAGCATTCATGTCCTGCACTCTTACATTTCATCAAACGTTCGCTTGAGGGCTGCGCCGCGTTGGCTCGCCTCCTCCCGTGTTCTCCTTTCGTGTAAAACGGCTTCCTTCGACCTCTCTGGGCGGGCTTCTTTCTCCCTTTTCTCTTTTCTTTCTTGGTGCCTTGCTTCTTTCTGGTTGACGGGCCGGTTGTCGGGCTCCGTGCCACTGTTTGCTCTTTTTTTCTCTTCGACTTCGACGTGTGCGCGGGGTCACTCTGGTCGCGACTTGTCTTGTTGCTTGGAGGGCGGGGGAGCAGGATTTGTGCTCGGCGGATGGATGTGTGGCGCCAAAGTGGCGTATTGAGCGGAGCGGGCGCGCGGGAGCGAGTGTGGAGCGAAAAGTTTAGTGCAAGAGCAATGTACGCGGCGTGTGACTGAGGTCCCGGGGGTTCGAGCGTGGAGCGTACGGGCGGTGCGGTGGTAGCCTTCGCCGTTGTTGGTTCTCTGCCCCCCCAATTGAGCTATTTACTCATTTTTTTTCTACGATGCCGTGGCCTCTGTTTCCTGGTCTGTCGTGTGTGAGACGTGTGTGTGAAGAGTGACTTGGCTTCTCTCGGTGGCTACTTTGGGTTTAAATGCCCTTGTGATTTGCGGCCTTTACTATTTCTCTAGCATGTGCACCTGTACGCTCTAGCAAGCGCGAGCGGGCTCGTGGGATGACCACGAAGACGGATTGGGCGGATAGCGTGCAGCTAGTTGCGGTTTGCTCTAGATAGATGGCTGACGTGCCGGTCGGGCCTTTTGTCGTGATAGGCTGGCAGTCAGTCCCCCAATTGCATCTACAGATTTGTCCGATCCTAGGAAGAGCTTGTGGATTGACGTTCCCGATCTTACATGAGTGATGTGAACGAGCGAGCAGTGTCCGTCGTGCTAGCGGAACGACATGGATGTTTAAGGCATTGCGATTTCTATAAATAGCCTCAATTCCGAGGATATTTCGACCTATCCAAATGAGTTCAGATATGTATATAGCCAAAGAGCTGGCCTCAGATGTAGACGTGCTTAGGCGCACTCAATCGCGACTCTGAAATTCTCCTGAGAGCCCTTCAACAGGATTTCTCTATACAGACGCCCTCCTCTGTCATATATACTTTAGCCACTTCGGATGCGTTGCAACGCAGAACGAGCCTATCCAACACAACTCCGGAACGCCAGGTGCCCCATTAATTGAGAGCCACACTTCCCCGGGTGCCGGCTAATCAGACAGGCGCCGAGCGTCTTTTGCAACGCTGCCCCTGTCTTTGAGCGCGCATGCCGCCTAGTCCAACCACCCCACCTCCTCGTCAATTAAGCCGGCAACGCCATTGGCCCGCCGGTGCTGCCCGCTATTAACGGGCGGCCATTGCGTGTGCCGCCGGCGCAGCTCTTCGGCGGCTAGGATCGCGGCAGGGAGATTGCTTGCGTCACAAGGACATTTCAGCATCAAAAGTAGGCGTGTAGTGAGGCGGACTTACTCGATCTGGCCGTGGATGAGGTAACCCTGCTCGGCCATGACTTCGGCCAGTTGGCGCTGGTGGTCGTCGAGGAGCGCGGGGTTGGGCACCGCGATGAGGGTCGCACCGAGGCGGAGAGCAGCCAGGATGGTGCCGGAGCCTGAAGGTATCAACGTTGAGAACAGGTCAAATAGCATGATCCTTCTCGCGTTCGGCCGACGAGAGCATCTCGTTTGGGATAGCTCAAAGTCCGATCCCACTTTGCTTCCGAAGACACGGAAGACGAAACTCACCCGCATGGCTGACAACCACGCCCTGTCTCCTCCCCTCGCCTTCTTTGACGCTGCGCAACTCCTGGTCTAGCCCGTCTTCTTTGAGAGCGAACCCGTCGATTGCCAACCTCTGCCCCGCCTCCCCATTCACCTCTCCGCCCTCCTCTCTCCTCTCCTCCTGCCTCGCCTTCTCCACCAGCGCCGCGCCCCTGCCCCCGCGCCCGTACTGCACCACCAGCTCCGTGAACCCGTGCCTCCTCAGCACATCGCGGAACGCGGCGTTCGCGCACGTCGCCTCGATCAGCGCGTCAAAAGGCGCCGTGGCGCCCACGGTGACAAAGCAGACGCGCCTTGGAGGTCCGCCGGCTCCTTCCGAACGCGGTGGCGAGGAGCCGTCCGGGTCGGTCGAGTTCATGGGGCAGTTCTAACCCTGTACGAAGCAGCGAGCGTCGAACAGGACGGGAATGAGATCTCCGGGATGGTGGGGTTGTCCGCTGGCTTCACCGAACGTCGCGAAAGCACGTGATGCCACCCCTGCGCAGCTCGGCCCGACTGTACTCCGAGAAAACCTCCAAGTGGTGATGGAGGAGGAGAAGAATCGGGGGGCGCAGCCGTATCGCAGCATCGACTCCTCCCGTCTCGCCAATTGATCTGCTTTCTTCCCAGCAATCATCTACGAGGAGCCGCGTTCGCGCACAATGGCTGCGGCCGTCCAGCGGCTTGCCGCGCACGCCACGCGGCGCTGCTCTTCGGGCCGCGCTGCGTCGCCGGCCGTAAGCGCGGCGTCGGCGTCACGACGATGGCGAGGCCAAGCGAGCCGCTCCTTCCACAGCGGCGCCGCGATGTGCGCCCGCCGGGAACATCGCGACGAGGACGACGAGGACGCCGGGGACGCGGGGGAAATGTCCCTTCGAGCCGTCTTCGAATCGGAAAACAAGGCGTCCAAGGAGATATGGCCGGACAAGATGTCGCAGCTCGAGGCGTTGGAAGAGCTAGGGCTGGCCGACCTTCGGTACAAAACTTTGGATGATGCGGACGCTTTGCAGGACGAGCTGCAGGCGCAGTTGCCAGCTATTCGGCGTCAGGTGGACCAACTGTACCCGACGAGGGCGGACGCCCGGCCGCAGAAGGTGGACGATTTCTGGCATGAGGGCGACCAGTTGGAGCCCGGAGACGAATTCGAGGACGACGCGTTCGACCACGACGACATTTCGAGCTTGGCACACGGGGAGCTGGAGCGGCAGAGGGAGGTGAGGGAGCTGATGCGGGTAGCGGCGTGGGAGATGCCGTTGCTAGGAAGTAGGTTTTCTTCTTGACTGGACATATTGCCGTTGCGCTAACTCCGTCAAGAATTGGCCAAAGAGTTCCAGCCCCCGACGGCGGCGGAGCCGCTCCGCTTCCGCTACACCACCTATCTCGGCGAGGAGCATCCGGCCGCTCGCAAGATCGTAGTCGAGTTCTGCCCAGGGGACCTGCCGGACCTGACGCGCGTACAGCGCGACAAGTTGATCAAGCTGTGCGGCGCGCGGTACAACCCGCAGACGGAGATTGTGCGCATGAGCAGCGACGCCTTCGAGACGGCCGCCCAGAACAAGCGCTACCTCGGGGACATGGTGCTGTCGCTCCTGCGCGAGGCACGCGACCCGGCCGACACTTTCGAGGACGTCCCGTTCGACTTCCGCCACCACAAGCCCAAGTTGTGGCACGCCTTCCCGAAGCAGTGGCTCATGACGGAGGAACGCAAGAAGGAGCTGGACCAGCGGAGGACGCAGCGGTACCTGGCCGAAGTAGAGAGGATTGAAAAGGGGACGCTGGTGGACGGGGCTAGGATCGTGGCGAAGCACATGAAGCAGACCGCGGCGGCACCGGAGCCGAGTCTGATGGAAATGGTGGGGCAGAGGAGGTTAGGAGCGAGCTAATGTTGCCCGCATGCATCTGGCGTTCATCACGGCATAGTATTGTATAGATACGGGGACCTGATTGTTCGTACGAATGATCCAGCTCTAGCTTGTAAAATATCACAATCGCGGAACGTTACTGCGCAGTCTGCGTCGCGGCTACTGTGTTGCAATATTTTCCAGTTGTGTCCAACACAACAATTGCGGATCCGGCAAAGTCTCGTATGCGTTCACGATCGCTCTGCTGTTGCCTAAGTCACGTGCGAGCTGCGCCGGCTAAACCGGTTTCCCCGCCGCCCCACCTCAGCAGCAGAGTGAGTCATTAGCAGCCAAGCGAGCTCCGGCCGCAGATCTCGAGCTTCATCGCCGCATTTCCATCACCCTTTAACTTTCGACACGAAACCTGCAACACCGCCTTTGTCAACCGAATAACTCGACGCAGCGTACGAGACAGACTTTGTGCACAGCTCCGCGCACGCGGATCGTAACGACAATGGCGGACGTGGTACGTCACTATTCCCCACGAGATCCCCTTTGATGCCGCTGGTGGCAACTCCACCTCACGCGTTCCCGCCCGCCCGCATACCCAGTACTAACGCGTGTTCAGGCCGAAGACGCATCCCCGATTGAGCGCAAGCCGCGCAAGAGCGTGGCGTTTAGCGAGGGCGCGACCATCGTGGACGGCGACGGGCAGGTGACGGAGATGAACGGCGCGGCCGGGGGCGACAAGACGTCGGCCGAGAGCCATAGTGCCGGTAGGTCGCTGTATTTTGACGAGAACGGTGGTCTCGAAAGTGGGCACGCCTTTCGTTGAGGCCCTGTCCCTTTTCCTTACAATTCGACTTTGCCTCGGAGCATGCGCTGACTGCCGCAGAGGACAAGGACGTCGACGAGGTGACGGATATGTTCAAGGACCTCGCCAAGAAGAAGAAGAAGCCCAAGAAGCCCAAGGATGACGAGGCGGCGGCCGACTCGCCCGCCGGCGACGGCGAGTTCGACCCGTCGGCGCTGAAGAAGAAGAAGAAGAAGAAGGCCAAGGCGGCCGACGCGGACGACTTCGAGGCCAAGCTGGCCGAGGCGGGCGGCGTCGCCGACAAAGGCGAGGGCGTCGAGGACGGCGAGGCGGCGCCCGCCGAAGAGGGCGACATGATGGCCGGCACGGGCATCTGGTCGCACAACGCCAGCTCGCCCATTGGCTACAACCAGCTGCTGAGCCGCTTCTTCACGCTGCTGCACTCGGCGCACCCGGACCTGGCCTCGTCGGGCAGCAAGAGCTACAAGATCCCGCCGCCGCAGTGCCTGCGCGAGGGTAACAAGAAGACCATCTTCGCCAACATCGCCGAGATCTGCCGCCGCATGAAGCGGACCGACGAGCACGTGACGCAGTTCCTGTTCGCCGAGCTGGGCACCAGTGGCAGCGTCGACGGCAGTCGGCGGCTAGTCATCAAGGGTCGCTTCCAGCAGAAGCAGATCGAGAACGTCCTGAGGCGTTACATCGGTAGGTGCCTGGTCTCCTTGACTGCTTGGGACGAGACTAACTCTCGCAGTTGAGTACGTCACGTGCAAGACGTGCCGCTCCCCCGACACGGAGCTCAACAAGGGCGAGAACCGCCTCTACTTCGTCACGTGCAACTCGTGCGGCTCGCGCCGGTCCGTCCAGGCCATCAAGACGGGCTTCTCGGCCCAGGTCGGCAAGCGCCGGAGGCAGCAGCAGGGTTAAGTGTTTTATCTATGTGAGCTAAGCACAGATGAGATGCTGATGCCACTGGCAAAACGTGTTGGCGTGAGGCCGTGTTCCGGGAGTAGGTCGCCAATGCCTGTACGTACGGTTTGCGCTAGCATGAATATGCGGTTTTATTTATAGGGTTAGAATGGAAAGCACACACGGCGTTCGGTTATTGATCGTTGGTTCTCTCTGATGTAGAGGTGATGCCCCAAATAAAGTTGCGCCCTACCGCGCTCACGGAATATTAAACTACGGTAACGGTTTCGAGGCAGTCAAGACAAGCTGCCGGTAGAACGTCAAATTGAAGGTAGGTATTCAGCTAACTATACGCCCGCCTGCGCCATTTGGAGAGAAAAGGCTCGCTCGACCCAATTTTAGGCTTGCAACTATTCGTCGGGCATAGAAAACGCGAACTCCGTCGCACCGTGGCACTGTCTCCAATCTCGCCGGTCCGGCGCAAATACACACTACTATAGCGTAAGAAAGAGGAAAGATTCGACCGCCCAGCGACGCGTCTACGCGCCCGGGTGCTGGTGCGCGGCCAGCCAGGCGGAGAAGGCGGCCGGGTTGCGCGTCTGGATGAAGACGGTGCCGGGGCCGGTGAACTTGCAGACGAGGCCCTCGCCCGAGGACAGGCCCGAGACGATGCCGCCCGAGGCGATGCGCTCCATGACGTACTTGCAGTTCCAGGCGACGAGGTGGCCGTTGTCGACGACGTACTTTTCGTTTTCGACGAGCTGGAGGAGGAGGAGTCAGCACGGATCGGGGTTTAGGCAAAGGGAAGGAGAGAACTCACGTCCTTCCGGATGATGGCGCCCAGGCTCGTCACCCACAGGATGCCCTGGCCGGAGATCTTGTACACGAAGAGGCCCTCGCCGGAGAACATGGCCTTGCCGAAGCCCTGGCTCTTGTACTCCTTGATGATGCCCTGGGTGCAGGCCAGGAAGGCGTCCTTGCCGACGCTCCACTGCTCGTGGCCGCTGAGCCGGATGTTGGTCACGTCGCCCAGGGCGTCGGGGGCGAGCAGCAGCTCGCCGGGCCCCGTGTACGTGCTCGTCGTCATCTCGCCGCCGACGATGAGCTTCTTCATGCTGAACTTGACGGCGCCCTTGAGCGTGACGGTGGGGCTCATGGCGATCATGGCGCCCGGCTTCGCCGTTAGCGGGCAGCCCAGCGCCAGCTGCACCGTCAGGATCGTGTTGCTGTCGCGGTGGCTGATGCGGTAGCTGCCGCCGTTGAAGGTGCCCACGTCGTCCGTCGTCGCGCCCGCGCCGGCGAAGTGGCCCGCCGGCGGCGCCCCGCCGGGCATCTGCGACGGCATGTTGGTGTTGAGCGGCTGCTGCTGCTGCTGCAACGGCGGCGTCGGCGCGTGCTGCTGCTGTTGCTGCTGGGGGAGCGGCGACGGGGTGGGCTGCTGCGCCGCCTGGGGCGGAGGCGGGTACGAACCTCCTGGCGCGGGCCCGCCGGGTGGCGGCGCGAAAGTGGCCTGTGGACCGGGCGAGTATTGCGCCGGGCCGCCAGGTGGAGGCGGTGGGTAGGATATCGCGGTGCCGGGGGACGGGGCGGAGCCGGAGGGAGGAGGAGGGTAGAATTGCTGTTGCTGGTTGGATTGAGGGGGCGGGGAGAATTGGGTTTGGGAAGGGTCGGTGCCGTAGCCGCCTTTTTCTGGGGGCGCTGGAGGGGACGACAGAAAGTTAGGCGCGGTCGTGATTGCGGAGGGCTTGGGCTTGGACTTGGGGGGCGAGGGGTGGAGAAGGCGCATTTTGGCGGTAGCGATTTGAGACAGGAGAGCTGGAAAGAACAGAAAATGGGTCTTTGAACTACTAGGAAAGAACAGAAGACGCAAAAGACAGATGACGGAAGAGCAAGAATATGAAGGCTCTTCAGACATGGCGCGACGTGCTAAATTAAACCCAACTACATACGCGGATAGTACCCGCCCTGCGGCGGCGGGCTGCCCTGCGGGAATCCTGACATGGCTGGCAGGTCTCTGTCACCGAATTGGCCGCTCGATGCGCGGTTTCGCGGCGCGGATAGGTCGCGCGGTGCGAGTCTCAGGCGTAAGCGGGCCTGAGCGGAGGGAGGCGGACAGCGGGGCGGAGGCCCGTCAGCGAGGCGGCAGCGGGAGCTCGGCGGGGAGCTTGTCAGACGAGTTGCGGGGCAGCGGGGGCGGCGAGACGGGCGCGGTGGGGTTTGACGCCGCAGGAGCTACCCGGTGCGAGGCAAGCGGGAGAGCGATGTGTTCGGCGCGACCTCGCGGCGAGATGCACGGGCAGAGGAGAGAGGGAGCGAGGTGGTGAGCGGCTGCGGGGCGACGCGGCAGCTATATACGGCCCGGGTTGGTGATGCTCAGCCTCGCCGCGGCCCACGGGTCCGGGAGGCCGCCGGCGACCCGCCATTGGCTGCGCGCCGGCGGTTGCACGCGAGCGCCCAGCGGCGCCCGGCCCCCATTGGCCGCGGCCCCCGTTGGCGCCGGCCGCGCTCCAGGCGCTGACCGTCCGTCTGCGAGGGCACCGAGTACGCAGAGCGCGGTACGCAGTAAGCAGCACTCCGCATGTGCTATTGATTGCGCGCTCTTCGCCGCGGCGACGGGACGGGAGCTGCGTTTGGTTTCCGTCTCCGCGCTTCTCCATGCTGTCGTTTCACGTCGTCGGCAATCTCGCAGATCAAACCGCCGGAATCGACCGAACGTCCTCGGTCGCCTCGCGGCTCTAAAAATAGGCTGTCGGCGGCACGCTAGAAAACGGCCGCGGCGTCAATTGGCTGGCGCTGCTGGCCGTTGGTGGCTGAAGGCTTCTTCGTCCAGCTGGGCGAGTCGTCGAGTCAGTTCAACATCTTCAACCGGCAGAGAGGCAAGCGGGTCGGAACCAGCCTGAACCTCTAAGAAGACACATGCAGTGCGCAGTGCTTTCCGCTCGATAGTAAGAGTTTGCAGCAAAATGCATCCAGTCGTCCAAGTGTGTCATTGTGAGGAGAAAGGGAGTCTTGCGGCGCGATTGAGATCGAACCCCAAATTCGAGTGGTGAAGGCACAATCATAGCCATATGATCGCAAACGACACGACCAAGAGTCGCTCCACGTTCTTCTCGCCGTCGCACTTCTCTCCATCGCCGGGCCAACCCTCGGCCATTTTCCGAATTCGCACCCCTGGCAAAAGGCCCCCCTGTCGCACATGCAGGAACACACCGCGAGGCGGACCCTCTCCACTGCGAGGACCCCTCCCCCGCCTTCATCATAGCCCCGCAGCGTCGATCCGCATGCTCTGAAGAAGGCTGGACGCGTTTCGGATAAAAGGCGGGCGACGCGCGCATTTAAAGCCTGTGGCCTCCAAAAACTCCTCTTCGCGGCCTTCGACTGCGGATTGAGTCTTACTACCCAGCCACACCGCAATCCTTACTAGAAATTTCCTTCGTGGCCATCATCCCACGCGATGTCGGTCCCAAAAGACCTCCCCAAGATGCAGTACCGCTTCCTGGGCCGCTCGGGCCTGCAAGTGTCGGCGATTTCGCTCGGCGGCTGGCTCACGTACGGCGGACACGTTGAGAAGGGTGCGCTCCGTCCAGGACTCGATTTCACTTCCGAATGGAACCTGACATGGGACGCAGAAAACACGTTCGCGTGCATGAAGGCGGCGTACGACGCCGGCATCAACTTCTTCGACTGCGCCGAGGGCTACCAGAGCGGCGACAGCGAGCGGCTTATGGGCGAGGCGATCCGCCACTTTGGCTGGAAGCGTAACGACCTCGTCGTCTCGACAAAGGTGGCATTCCAGTCCCATTCCCAAATGCCCGGGCACTGAAAAATCCGCAGATCTACTGGGGCCAGGCCTTTGGCGACAACCCCGTCAACAACGGCGGCCTCAGCCGCAAGCACCTCGTCGAAGGCATCAATGCGAGCCTCGAACGGCTCGGCCTGGACTACGGTACGGGCCCGCCCGCTCGCCTTTGCAACCCGCCACTGCTAACGGATCAGTCGACCTCATCTACGCCCACCGGCCCGACAGGCACACGCCCATGGAAGAGACGGTCCGCACCTTCAACCACATCATCGCCCGCGGCAAGGCCTTCTACTGGGGCACGTCGGAGTGGCGGGCCGACGAGATCGAGCGGGCCTGGGCCGTGGCCAGCCGGCTCGGCATGATGGGCCCGCTCATGGAGCAGCCGCAGTACAACATGCTGGCGCGCGCCCGCGTCGAGGCCGAGTACGAGCTGCTGTACCCGGAGCGCGGGCTCGGCCTCACGGTCTTCTCGCCGCTCAAGGGCGGCGTGCTGACGGGCAAGTACAACGAGGGCGTGCCGGAGCAGAGCCGCGTCGCGCGGAGCGAGGACCGCTTCGTGCAGGGGCTGCGCAAGCAGGTCGGCGGCGACGAGTGGGCGGGCAATATTGCGACGGTGAAGAAACTGCAGGTAGGTCGCCTTTCCTGCTCGCAAGTTCGCCCCCTTCCCCCCTTCCCGGGCCCCGGTTTTCTAAGCCCTGAGTCGCAGCCCATCGCCGACAAGCTGTCGACGAACATGGCGGCCCTGGCGCTCGCGTGGGTGCTCAAGAACCCAAACGTCTCGTCGGCCATCACGGGCGCGTCGCGGCCGGAGCAAATCTTCCAAAGCGTGAAAGCGCTCGACCTGCTGCCGAAGCTGACCGACGAGGTCATGGCCGAGATTGAAGAGGTGCTGGGCAACAAGCCGCCGGCGCTTGTGAAACGGTTCTAGATTTTTTCTCGGGCTGCCTTGTGCGGAAAAATGGGCGTTAGATTGAAGATCGAATGGCCGGATGTGGATGCTTCTGCGTGAAGTGACGGCGGACAGTAGATTGGAACTGACATGCAGCAAAAGACGATGCTATAGCTGTCCCTGATACCACGCCTCTAGATGTATTGCTACAGCATTCAAAACGAGCCGAGTGCTCCGGCCAAATCTATTTTGCTAGAAGCTTGACAGCAGTCTGATTTCGCGTGCGCCCGGCAGAGAGAGTCCTCTGCGGTAACTATTTTCAGCGCCACCGGTCTCGCCCGCGTGCGGTGTCTCGATCGGGTCACCTAAGCGAGCAACCTCAGCCCTCTTTAGAGCTGCGCCTCCCGCCAGGCTGCACCAGAACTGCCCTGCGGACGCCGGTCCAGCATCTATTTCCCATTTTCCCTTTTCTTTCCCCACAACCGACGCAAATCCACTCTGTTCTGCCACTGCAGCGTCGGCGAGTGATGGCTGTCGCCGGCGCTCGTGCTCTCCTCCAATGCGACACCGCTTGAGCGGAGCCTGCCACTCGCTCTCCACTTCCATCACCAATTCATTCGCGAATGCTAGCCGCTAGTGGTAGTCCGAAACAGAACTGCCTAAAGTATGGAAAGCAGTCGCAGTGGTAGTGCCGCCGCTGGTGGCCGCGGATACCGCATCTACCGGACGAGCTACGAGTCACATGACCCCACAGCCAACCTCAGGTTCGAGCCGGACCAGGACTCGGACGAGCTGTTCGAGGCGCTCAAGCGGGCCTTTCCGAACGGCAAGAAGCACAAGGCACGCATGCGGGATGCTCTCATCCAGTTCCTGATCGAGGAGCAGGAGCAGGAGCGGTGCAGCGAGAGCGCTCCGTCGACGGCGTTCTCTAGCGCCTTCATTCAGTCCACTTCCACTACCATTGCCACTGAAGCGGCCTATGTGCCGTTCCCTGCCCCGGAATGGAGCCGTCCCCAAGGAACGCCCCGGAGCTTTTCCCAGGATTCAGGCGGCCATTCCGAAGTTCATCCAACGGCGACTTCCATGTCGCCTCCGACCACTGCAGTCTCTCATCCGCCTTTCACTACCTTGGCCGCCCCGTGGCCTGAAAGCTCTGTTCCACCAGCGGCGGAGGGCGTGATGTCCGCTCCAGCTCCGCCGCAACCCGAACCAAAGGGCCTGAAGCACATGACGAGCACTTGGAGCATTTCGTCCGCCCAAGTCCGCGAGAACAAGCGGCGCAAGATGACGGAGCGCGAAAGGTCCGAGTACCGGGTCAAGCGGGCGCAAGGCGCGTGCAAGGTGTGTAAAAAGGGCAAGCGGAAGTGCACCCATCCGGCCGAGTCGCTGAGCGAGAGTATCTCCCGAGTAACCGGTCTGGAGCGGTCCCGACAACAGAAGCCAAAGGGCAGACTTGCCAATCCCGCCGATTGCCTAGTGTCTCGGGGCAATTCTACTGGCCTGGTATCGCCGAGGAATCAAAGCTGCCAAACAAATCCACCGTTGCAGACCTTACCGGAGCCGACACCCCTGCGAAACAACCAAAAGTCGGCAACGCAGCCAGAATCGACGTCCGACAACGCGACTCCAGACTCGTCCCAAGACTCCCGGAACCGATCTCAGTCGGAGGACACGTCCAAGGACGCCGGAGGCACGCCAATCACGGACCCGTCTTCGGACCAGCTGCTTGGCGACCCCGACATAGCCCAGTATTTCCGGTTCGACAGCCCCGAGGCGGAAGCGCCAGCCGCGAAGCCGGAATCCGCCGCTAAGCCTCTCGCGGAGCAGTCGCCGTTACCCTTTGACTGGGACTTGACCAAACCGTTAACCGCCGAACAGCAGGCGGAGCTGCCGCCAGGCGACATAGACTACGCTGCCATGCTTTCGCTCGGCGGCTTCAACCAAGACTTCGCTTCGCCATCATGGGATTCGCATCTTGTCGAAGGCGATGGCTCCGCTTCACCCCTAGGAGAAGCCGAGACCGATGAAGCAGAGTACAGGGAGCGGGCGAAGTACTTCGCATCTTTGAAGTCGATGTCGCGGTCGGGGCGGCGTTTCCCGTCTCCTCCGCGGCATAAGCCAAAGCCACGTGAGACCAGAGGCAAACGCCTTCGCCTTGCCGTTCCTCCAGCAATTGGTACTCATCCGCGCCCTGCAAGTGGCGAAAGATTATGCTTGTCTGTGCGACCGCCTGATCAGGCTGTGGAGGGCAGAACTGATGCGTACAACATTGTCTCGCCGGCATCTGCAGCATACAGCCGGCAGAGCGAAGACGCAATGCCGCCGGCAGCAGCGCCTGCGCTGCAGATGGCGCAGTCTGTTGTGCTCGAGCCACCGCAAGCACCATTCCAGGGAGTCCATAACCTATTCCAGGCAGGTGGGGACGAATTCTTGGCAGTGGGGAGCGTGGCGGGCGCCAGGCAGATTGCTCAAGACCATCCTCCCGCTTCGGAGCCAGAAGCACCAGCGTTGATGTCTCAGGCATCAAACTTTGGGCCTTCCTCAGATGCGGACATTTGGGCTCTCCAACCGAGTGGCGAGAAGATAAGCAAGAGGGCCAAGTCGAAGAAAAGCAAGAAGGCGTCCGTGGCCTCGGAAATGGCCGATCCGACCCATTCCGACAAAGCCGAGGGTTCTGCCGTTGCTTCCGCCGCCACAAAGTCCCAGGAAGAGGACCCGGCGGATGTTCCGGTGCCACAGCCAGTGCTCATGTCCTCGAAAGTGCCGCGAAGCCCAGCGTCGCCAGATCCTGGCTCCCCTTCGCTGTTTTCGAGACGCGATTTCCAGGACCCAGTCCTGTACGACCCGGCCATCGAGTACACAGCGCCATCTCCTCCCGCTGGTCCCCCTATTCAGGCGCCAATCGCACCTACTCATGTCGGCCCATCTGACTATTGGGACGATGACCTTGCGTATGGAGACTGGTACGACCCAGAAGCGTTCAGCGCCCGGCCGGATCGCCCACCTCGACCTCACGGCCATATCGTCCACCAAGAGGCAGCTAGCTCTACCAACTATGATGTGTCCCAGCCAGTGATGGCGGCAAGGAGAGTCCGCAAATTCGGTGGTGTGTTCCACACACCACGCGCGATTTTGGCGAGTCGAAAAGCGAGCGCGAAGAAGAGTGTGGAACTCGAAAGTGCTGCCGCTGCCTGCGCTGCTATTCCGTCGACATCGTCTCTCGGGGACCCCGCAGAACGTCGCCGGGAAAGCGATTCCGCTGGTTGCGCGTCTCAATTTACTTGTGCCGAGCCCCAAGTGAAGAAGGAGCCTGACGAACCGCCGGCCCGCCGACTTCGGCAACCGAACTGGACGCAAGCCATCCTGCCTAAGATGTTCATTAGCAAGGCTATCAAAGGCAATGCTGCGGGTAGGAGTCAAGACATGTTCATTAGCGAGGCTATCGAAGGCAATGTTGCGGGTGGGAGTCCAGTAACGGAGAGATCAACTAGTACTCCGGCTCCCAGTCCACTTCACGCTCCGGCTTATAGCCAGCTTCACGCTCCGGCTTATAGCCAACCTCAAACACGTCTACAAGAAGATGATGCCCCCAAGCTTCCACAACCTAACATTGCCAACGATGACTTCGGCGAACTTGAGAGCGTCTTGAGGCGCCTAGAGCTTGAGTAGTGTGCACAGTTCTGTTTCGGCTCGGCATATTCACGTTTCGTTACTTTTGCGGTTTGGAGGCGTTCTTTATGTGTCCGGATACCTGGTCTGTTGGATATATATATTCTACACGGAGTTCGTGGCGAATGCGGCGCAGAGCTGGACTCTTGGAAGCAAAGCGATGGACCGACGGTTGTCTCATGATCTTCTCAGTTTAATTGTAGCATCCAGGGCCCAAGCCAGGCTAGGTCTATGCTATTTCCATGTTCATAGATATATTTAGATATTGAACACGCAACTCCTTCAACGTGCCTACGCTCATGTCAGCTTAATCGAATACTATCTTTGAGCCCGTCCCCTGCACGATGGCGGTCGACTCTCGCGGCGCGTGGGCGTGTGCCACGCTCGTGTTTTTTCTCTTCATCGTAGCCCCGTCCACATCTTCTGAATCCCTCCACCCCCTCCCTTGTTCCTTCTTCCGGCCCTTGCCAAATCGCTTCTCGTATCGGGTCGACGCGTCCTCGGCGAATTCGCACCGCAGGTCGCGCCCAAAGAGCCGGTTGACGAACCATTTGCGCGGCTTCTTCTTTTTGAGCCTCTTTGGTTTTGCGGCTGCCTTTCGGGCCTTGACCACGGCGTTGGCGCCGTCTCCTTCACTATCCGCCACTCCGTTCCGCTTAGCCTCTTCCTCATCTTGATCGTCGTCCTGTTCATCCTCGCTGTCCTCCTGTTCCAGCAGTGTCCAGCCCCTTGCCGCCGCCGCTGCCGCCTCTACATCTTCAAACGTCACCCACGCAAAGCCCTTGCACTTGCCCGAGTCCTCAAACGTCGCCACGTGCACGTCCTCAATCGCGCCGCACTTTTCAAACTGCCTCTCTAAATCCTCCCTGGCGACGTCGAACGCCAAGTTCCCCACAAACACCTTCTTCCCCGGCGTCTTGCCATTTGGTAGTGCCTTGTGGATGCCGTCCACCTTGCCCGGCCCGCCTCCCGCTGCGGCCGAGGCCAGCGCATCCTTGGCGGGTCGCCCTTCGAAGCTTGCCGCGTCCTTGACGAGCACGCGGCGGCCCTCGAGCAGCGACTCGTTTACGCCCAGCGCGGCGATCTGGTCCGGCTGCGTCGCCAAGTCGACGTACGCGAAGCCCTTGTTACGCGGCTTCTTAGAGACGGCGTCCCTCGCCGCGGGCAGGTGGATGCGTGTCACGGCCTCGGCGGCGATGCCCGCGTTGTCGACGATAAAGGAGCGCAGGGCCGCCTTCGTGAGCGTAAACGAGAGGTTGCCGATCCATATCCCGAACGGGGAGCGCCTCTTGGAGTCCGCGGGCGACTGCTTGTCGGGAGAGTGTGCGTCGTCGTCGTCGTCGTCGTCGTCGTCGCTGTCTTCGGACGTACGCGCCTCACCATCGGAGTGCTTGCGCGCGACTGTGTCGCCATCGAGCGGCCTTGCATCGCTTTTGCGGCGCTTGGTCGCCTTCCGTTGGGCTTTCTTCGACAGCGGCTCGGGGAGCGACACGTCGATCTCGATTTCGTCGGGAATTGCCACATCAGCAGCATCTGCGCGCTTGCGCTTCTTGGCCGCGCCTTCTGCGTCCATCTTCTCTGGTGGCAGCAGGGGCGGCGGGGAAAGTGATGCTAGCATCAGGCGGCGGAGATTTGGAACCTAGGCGGAGAGGCGGAGAGGCGGAGCAGAAGTGATGCCCGCGCCAATTTTTTCTGCCAGTGATCTGGGGTTCAACCTCACCGCCTGGCCCTTTAGCGCAGTGTATGCGCCAATCACAAGCGGACTTCAAATGATCAGTACAACCAATCAAAGCACCAGCGCAGTTCATTACATCGCCGCACTCCGTAGTGAGGACTCCCTAGCGCAGACTCTGCCCTTTACTTCCAAGTGACGTCCGATGCAGGTTCACAGAGCTATGCATTGCTGCGCGCCGTACTCTGCAATAAAGACTCCGTAGTAAGAACTCCGCAATGAGCGCACTTTCCACACCCGACGCCGTCTGATGCAGATTCACAGACCTATTACATCGCTACTCGCTGGTCTGAGTAGCGGGCACTCTGCAGTGATGACTTTACAGTCAACGCCTTCCCACTCAGCACTGGGCATGACATCGCTATACGCCAGGCTCGTAATAACGCTCTTCAATCATCACTCCGCAATCAGCACACTTCTCTACTCCAGGCGCCTTCTCTACCGCATCACTAAGCTATGATGTCGCTGGAAGCGGGACTCCACAGTGATTTTCCGCGTATTCACACTCAAAATCACCCGAGCGAACTCCTGTAGCAAAGGCGGGCTGTTATAAGTTCCTTCATCTCTGTAGACAATGAGAAATCGGCGGGAAATTGGTCGTGCAATGGACTATTGATGGCAGTGATGCTTGGTATGCTATGGTTACCGGTAGCTTGGGTATCAATTTTGGGGCGCAGTCAGTACCCTAACGATGCGATGTCGCATGTGGCGGGGCGACTTTTGCCCCACTCAGCAGGCGCAATTGACTCCATTCAGGACTGTGACCCGCGGTACACGATAGCTTCCGGCGACTCATACTATTGATTCTCGCATGAAGTAAATCCGCCGGCGACATCGTTTCGCGTGTGACCATCACTGGTGACTGTCAGCCGCAGGGAAGACTTTTTCGTCAAGAGTATATCTTTGGCCACAACCCCTCCAATCTTCCTTCGTCAGCCCAGCTCCAAGTACATCTCTCTCTCGTGCTCTTTGCTCCAAAAAAAAGAAATTGTCTAAGCCCACACACATCGGCCTCTCTCGCGGCTTCACCTAGACTCAATATCGTCCGGCCTAGCTCCACGAACATTCTTCAAGCACGCATCTTCATCCACTGTGTCTCCAGCGGCCTTGCTCCAAGCGCACTACTGCAGCCAGCTCATCACGTCTTCTCGACCATCCCTCACAATGGCGCGCCAGTATAAAGATGTTCGTTTCCTGATAATGTCGGACACCCATGGGATGAGGTCCGACTATGGCGACCGCGAGCATCCGTTCGCCAAGGCGAACGCCAATGCCAAAGCCAACGTGCTTCTCCACTGCGGAGATCTAACTAAAGAAGGCACACCGCGCCAAATCCAGGCCGCAATTAGGCTCCTGAAGGACACGGCGCCCAGTGCGGAGCTCCGGCTTGTCATCCCCGGAAATCACGAGAACACCCTGGATCGCCATTTTTGGGTCAACGAGTGGGGCGGCGACCCCGCTGAACATGAAGAGGCCAAGGCCATTGTAAAGTACGAAACGGAGAACGATAGGCGCGGTTTCCATTTGCTCGACGAGGGAGTCCACATGTTTACCTTGCGCAGCGGCGCCACGTTCACAATCTACGCAAGCCCGAGAACGCCGGTTGGATTCACGCGCAGCGGGGCATTCCAGTACAATGTCCCCGAAGATTGGTTCAACCCACGACATTCTTTCTCCAGGTGTTCCGTGCCGCCGAAACGGGCTGTTGACCCGCGAACAGGCTGCGAAGACGAGCGGTCCATCATACGCGAGTACCCCGATGGCCCAGACATTGTGATGACCCACACCCCACCAGAGCACATCTTAGACTCGAAGCTGCCGAGGGGTCGTAGCACAGGCTGCCATCATCTACGCAACGCCATCACACGTGCCAAGCCTGCCCTGCATTGCTTTGGCCACATCCACAAGTCGTATGGCGCCCAGCGGGTCAGCTACCTATCCGCCAACGGCGAGGAATACCTACAGGGCAGCTACTTCGTGGGCGATGATTGGAATGACGAAATGAAGGTCTTTCCAAAGGAGGTGATTGACATGGAGGCGGCGAAACAACGTGGTTGGGCTCAGGTTTCGGACGAGGCGATGCGCAGGGTTCAAGGAGGGCGTGAGACCCTAATGGTCAATGCGGCGCTATTGGAGGAGGATCGGAAGAACTTCAGGCCGCCATTCGTGGTCGACCTGAAGCTTCCGGTCAGGCATTGAGGTGCACAGAACATCATACGGAGGCCGAGAGTGAACTGGCTTGGTGGAACTCGAATGGGCTTCGGGATAGTTATTGGGTGCTGGCCGTGCTGATGTACGATAGAAAACCCCTAACCATGCGTCTGCGCGGGGTCTAGACAGCGAATTGCGCGAGTAGTTTTCCCAATGCCGACTGCTCAGACTTCAGCCCTGAAGAGCTCAGTGGATTGCTGCTAGGTGATGTATGAGTGTTGATGCGGCACGAAAAGTGATATCTTGCACAAGTAGTGAGGGTGTGCATTAGTAGTGGTTGCTGGATGGAGTAGCAATATCTCACACAACCAGTAGCGCTTTACTCGGGTAGCAATATCTCGCTTAGATGGAGGTGCATTTTCATGTAGTGATGTTTTGCTGGAGTTGCATTGCTGTGATTAATACGCAGTATTACAATCAGATTGAAGTATCGTGACTGGATCGTAGTGCCGTAGCCAGGCTATAGGACCATGCTCAAAATCTAGTTTCTTGCTCACCTTGTAGTGTAATTTTCAAGTTGTAGTATTACGCTCGAGTTCTAATTTCGTGTCCAAGTTGGCGTACCGTATTCAATTTGTTATGTCTTCTATAAGTTGTAGTGCCGCCCTGAACTTGTAGTACTATAATCGAGTTGTAGTCCTATAGTTGAGTTATATTCCTATAATCAGGTTCTAATACCGTAGCTAAGTTGTAGCCTTAGGTTTAAGGCGTAATTCTATGTTAAAATTATAGTACTATACTTGACTTGAGTACTATATTCAACTTATAGTTAACCGTTCCTATCAGGGTATGACCCGCCCTCAGGGTATGACCCGCACCCGCGTCCTGACGCGTCCCCCAACTTCAAACCTCAATTTTTCCACCCATGATGCCTCGACACCTTCCAAATGAAGCAGATATTCTCCTTGCTATCGATTCTCTCAAAAAAGGCCATTT
>MU001677.1:0-44758 GCA_010093515.1 Lineolata rhizophorae | reverse complement strand
CAAGAAGAAAAGGCGATGTGGCAAATGTGGTACCTTAGGACACAACGCCAGGACGTGCCAGCAGGATTCTCCAAGTGATCAGCTTCAAAATGAGCCGGAGACCATTCAAATTGAGTAAGAATTGATGGTTCTATGATGAATTGGGATACGATGATGGTGTTGAGTGGGTCATACCCTGAGGGCGGGTTATACCCTGATAGAAACGGTTAGTTTAGTTACTAGTATTAGATACGGGCTTGTAGTATCTTATTTAGATTATAGCGTCTTATTTAGGTTATAGTATCTTACTCAAGCTGTACTAATTTGCTCATTATATGTGGTGCGCTGCTCAAGTAAGAATACTATTCTCAACTTGCCGTATTTTGCTCAAATCATAGCGCCTTGCTCCGGCTCTAATACTTTGCCCAGGAAACAATCTCTTGCCTAAGCGGTGATCTCTTGCTCAGGCAGTGATTAAGCAAACTCAGCGCTGCTACCACATCACTAAATTTGACTCGAAAATTCAATCTTTCGCATTAGTGTTCTTATATACATTGCTTCTAGTCCCGGCGAGCCTAATAATCCAATTACAGACTAATCTCTAGTACGCTAATGGACATCGGTGGGACATCCCATGTGAAGCCCTGCTCGTTGCGATCGCTCTCGGCAATGACACCGAGCGACTGCGGCTTTACCACGTCGGGGTGCTCGAGGGTATTTGACGCATTCGGATCGTCGGCTGCGAGAATCGTGGCATTGACGGCCACGTACGGCACGTCGAGGTCGACCGCGAAAGGAACGGTCGTGGAATTGTCGACGTTGACGAGCTGTGACAGTCAGCATTTGGCTGTAAAGCGATTCCCTTGATGCAAACCTTGACGTAAACTTTGTTGGCGGCCTCGTGCCACTGCGAGCTCCAGTACAGCGGGCCAAAATCGCCTGAAGTGGGCACGATAGGGACAGACTTGGAGCCGGTGAAGCGCGAAAACATCCACTGCCACCAGTAGCTGGTGCTCAGGACTGTCTCGGTGACGTCGGCGGTGAAGCCAATCATGTCTGGGGTCCAGTTGTACCAGTTGAAATTTTGCAGTGTCGGCGCGTACGCCGACATGCGTACCGTATTTGGATTCCTCTCTCCACCGAGAGCATAGACGGCCTCGGCTAGAGCAGAAATCATCCGGGGATGGAAGATGTGGAGATTCGGTGGGTTGGAGTAGTCGACGACGCCGGATGGCGTGTCGACCTGATAGACGGAGAACTCGCCGAGGAACACTCCGACGCCTTCGTTGCCTGTCTCGGCTTGCCAGTTGTCGTAAAAGTCGAAGCGCGAGATGAAGTACTGTGGCTCCTCGTAGTGATGCGTGTCCCAGATGGTGCCATCGGGCAGCGAGATGGTGTAGTCGTCGTTTTCGTCGAAGGCACTGCTGATGATGGTGATGTCGGGATAGGCGGCCTTGAGGCCGTTGTACATGGCGTTCCAACGGTACGGATAGGTCGCGCTGAACCAATCCTCGTTGCCTTAGAACGTTAGGCGGCTAAGTATTGCGGTACGGCATCGCGACACTCACCAACTTCAACAAAGTTGACATCAAACGGCTCGGGGTGGCCGTGCTCGGCCCGCATCGCGCCCCACTTCGTGCTCGTGTCGCCCATGCAATACTCCAACAGACCGAGAGCTTCGTCTAGCACCTCGTCCATGCGGTCCTCCGGCCAGTCGGTCCCCACCTGGCCGTAGATGTCTAGCGAGAAGCCCGCATAGACACCAATCACGGGCTCGATGCTCATGTCCTCGCACCACTCGAGGTATTCCAGCAGCCCGAGACCGCTGTATTCGCATTAGCTAAGAAACTGAAGACGGAGGATGTGTTCTCACTCTGTGTTGAAGTAACCCCAGTCGCCCAGCCTGCCGGGCCGATCCTTGAGCGGCCCGATGGTCTCCCACCACTTCCACCGAGCATCGACAGACACGCCCTCGAGGTTGTTCCCGCCGGGGAACCGGAGGAACTTTACGCCCATGTCCACGTAGGCCTCAGCGAGGTCCTTCCGCAGGCCGTTCTTGCGGTCCCTGAACGTCTCCGGGAAGAGGCTCATGAGGTCAAAGTAAAAGGTCTGGCCGGCGACTTCTGACGCGTCCATGGTAATGGCAAACGTGTTGTTCGAGTTTGGCGCGGTGACGCCGTTTTCGATCGTGGCGTTCAGCTGCACGTAGTCAAGAGTCGGCAGGCGGAGCGTGTCCAGCGTCGTACTAGCCCAGACTTCGCCGGTGAGATTGGACCGGAGGGAGACCGTAAAGGTCGTCGAGTTGTCCATGTAGCGCGGCTCGTTGGCGAGAGCGTAGAATGACGCTGTGTAGGTTTGAGGCCTCACATCCATACCCCACCATCCTAACTTCCGATTAGAGCTGGGCCTACGAAAGAGCAGAGGGTAGAGTACCAAAATTCTGGAATCCGACCTCCCCCGTAGCGTATGCTGGGACATCGATTTGCATGACGGTAGGAAGGGCGTCGGACAGTGGGTGCAGAGTGTTGAGCGTCATTCTCACATCCCCAATCGGACCCCACCCCGTCAGGACCGGGCCCAATGGAACTGACGGGTTTTCGGATTCCACGATTAGCGCACCGTCTAGGCCAGGCACGGTGCCGGTTATCCAATTCGATCCTAGAAATTTAGCGGTTGAATTTCTGCCGCGGGTCAATATGTTTACCTTGAAATGCTCGATTGGTGACCATTTCCGCATATATGCCCCCGTCTCCCGAATGCTATGGCAATATGAGATATCATTCACACATGGTTTCAGTGCATCGTACATTGATGTCCTCAAACATGATGCCGTAGGCCATTCTATGGATCGTTAACAATTGCTGGTAGCATCAACATATGCTCGGTACTTACGGCGAAGTGTCATTGTGGCCCGAAGTATCGTCTATGGAGATCTGGACCTCGACTCCCGCCGCATCGTATCCCTGCCGGCCGGCGATCGACCCTGCAAGTGCGGATTGCGTCACGACCAGGAAAATGGCGAACAGGTCTACCGCCATGGCTGTGGGGCGTTGAAACAGAGATCTGACGTTGGAATCTGGGAATAACGAGCGAACACATGGTTTTAAGTCAATTCCGGGGGCAAACCGCGTCGTGCGTCACGCCCTGAATAAACAAGCCTGGGTCGCTATTTGCGGGGAATCAATTCTGATCCCCGCAAACCCGGAATATCCGGACCTCGAAAGACGGCGATATACAGTGGGAATGACCTTCTCAAACGAACTGAGTCTAATTCCAAGCGAGCGGTCCTGCAGAGATCGACAGGTGGTTCGTGCAAGGCTATTGCGGCGTCATCTGGACATGGACAGCTGGGCCGCAAGTACGCGGTGGTAAAAAGAAGCCTAAGGAGCTAAGAACCGCTCCAAGACGGGTGGCAAACGAGTGAATTTCCAAATCGAGTCAACATCGACGGAGTTTGGCCTCCCGCGTTCGAATCACCGAGTGTACTTGCCGACGTTGCGTGGGTGGGCCTGGACGGTCTCGGCGACCTTTACTGCGTAAGTCGATCCGACTCCGCAAGCCTCGGCTTTCCAGATTTCGACGACCAGGGCCTCCATGCCAAGGTGGAGAAAATTCTCCGGGCTAGGTACAGTATGTGCGTCGGCCGCCGTTGGCTGTATCTCCACCCAGTATGTGCGTCGGCCGCCGTTGGCTGTATCTCCACCCAGTATGTGCGTCGGCCGCCGTTGGCTGTATCTCCACCTCTCCACACATGCGCGGAGCGCAAAATATCGCAACCCGGTTTTGGCAGTTAAACCGCATGCTGAGCGCAGATCGTTGACTAGGGGCATGTATCCCCGTCCGGTTCATTGAATCGGTGTAGGTTCTCGTGCCTCGGTTGCCATGTTAATCCTAGCAATGCGCCTCCGAGGATACATCGCGGTTGATGGCGGAGCACTTGTTCTCACCAATTTTGGTCCTGTCGACAAACGAACAGGTGGTTGCATTGCATCACAGGACTGCGGAATCAGCCCTGCGGCCACCAGCGCTACCAAATACTCCTATTGGCATTGTCTTGCTGCACCGCTCATTTAGTCAAGCTTTGTTACCACAACTAGCCGATTGTCGATAGCCAGGTGAACACAGCCAATCTAATCTGTCCATTGGTTTGTTAGTAGCGTCAGGGCCACTGTACGTAACAGTTGTAGCATACGTGCTCTGCACAGCCAATTGGCTGAATATTCGCCGTGGACGTTTCGCAACCCCTGGGGTTGTTTTCCGAGGCAAAGATTCGTGTATATCATTTTTCCGAGTGTCTCAAAAGACTGCAGTCGCATATTCAAAATACCAGAAGAAGTTCTTTTACTCGTTTCTGTCTGATATCTCTACGTTTAGCCTCTTTAGTACAATGATAGACCAAAAATAAAAACAACTTCACGTGTACGGAGATGGTGTCGCGTAGATTGGTAGCGCTAGTGCTTATGTATATCCGCAGATCGCACGTGAAGCCTATCCATTTATCAGTGCCCGGAAGTCCACGCACCATGGCCGCTGCAGCAATTCGTTGCAAACTCGCCGTTCGCAGCTTGGAGTTTGCAGTTCGCGCAGCAAGGTCGCCATGATGGACGGCAACGAAACCAAGTCGAACACGGTCCCCGTCGTGGACTTTGGGCCCTTTTTGGACGGCAAAGGCGAGGACAAGCAGCGAGTCGCCAAAGAAATCGACAACGCATTCAAGACGGTTGGGTTTGTCTGTCTGGTCAACTACGGCATCAAGCAAGAGGAAGTTGACAAGTGCTTTGAATGGGTGCGTAGGATTTTCTGAGTTCGCCGGTTTTCTTTTTTTTCGTTTTTTTTCTTTTGTACATCTCCGGACATTGAAAAAGTATTCGACTGTGGGAATGTGCTAAACTCCCAGTCTCGTCGCTTCTTCGACTTGCCTATGGAGTCCAAGATGCTGGCTCCGCACCCCCCAACGGCAGCCCACCACCGTGGGTATTCCGGCGTCGGACTCGAAAAGGCGTCGCACAGCGATTTCGACGAGAAACCTCACGAGGAGCTCCGCCAGACTCCCGATGTCAAGGAGAGCTACGAGATCGGCAACGAAGAGGACGAGATGCAGCCGAACATCTGGATACCGGAGGAGGTGCTCCCCGGATTTAGAGAGTACGTCCCGTTCCTTGTAGAGTCGACAAGGGTCGGCATACTCATAGCCCTAGCTTCATGAACGCCTTCTTCGGCAGCTGCACCTCCCTGACGGGCTCGATCCTGCACAGCCTCGCGCTGGCGCTCTCCCTCGAGCCCACGCGGCTCTCGGCCGCGCAGTCCCGCGCCCTGTACCAGCTGCGGCTGCTGCACTACCCGTCGGTGCCGGCGTCCCTGCTGCGCTCGGGCGCCGCGACGCGCATTGGCGCGCACGCCGACTTCGGGACGCTGACGCTGCTGTTCCAGGACGGCGTGGGCGGGCTCGAGATCGAGCGGCGAGAGGGGCCGGACGGGGCGCGGACGGGCGAGTTCGTCGGCGTGCCGGCCGTGCCCGGCGGCGTGCTGGTCAACGTGGGCGATCTGATGGAGCGGTGGAGCAACGGGCGGTGGAAGAGCACGGTGCACAGGGTCGGGCTGCCGCCGACTGCAGGGGGCGAGGGCGGGGACGAGGTCGTCAGGGACAGATATTCGATCCCGTTCTTCTCGACGGCCGATCCGGAGACCGTGATCGAGTGCCTGCCGGGGTGCTCGAGCGAGGAGGATCCGCCAAAGTACGAGCCGGTCACGGCGTGGGGATACATCAACATGAGGATGCAGGCGCTGTATAGCTAGCGGCAGCGCCGCAGCAGATCGTAGCCGGTTAGCATAGGAAACTGGGTCTCTTTGTTCGGCCGGTCAGTTGCGCAAGGCACGATAGAACTGGCCTCGTGCATGCGGGCGCGCGCAGGTGCGCACGCGTGAAGCCCCCTATCGATAAGCCTCGCTTATGCATGCGCCCGAACGCCGCTGCCTCTGCGTCTTCTCTCCACACCCTCCCAGCTCGTCCACGGCACAACCCGACGGCTGAGCAGCCTCGCCACAGCCCGTCGCCGCTCGGCGGTCTGCACCGGTAGTGGTCCCAAAAGCCCAGAGGCACCCGCGGGCGCGAACAAAAGATCAAGGCTTCCTCGTGGTCTGCGCACCGCGCCGGGGGTTGAACGCGTCGTGGACCATGCATCACCCTGCGCCCGCCGACAATGACAGCGAAGGCAGCTACTCGCCCGAGCGGGACTTTCAGGTTGCGGACGCGGAAATGGCTGGCGCGCCCGAAGACGAATATGCTCCGCCGGAGCCGGACAAGCTGGCAGACGACTATGCGCCCGCGGAAGCTCCCGCGCACCAGCCAGCCGCATCGGGACCACCTGCGCATACCGGCGCTCCCACCGACGTGAACCAGCCATCTCGCCGCCTGAGCTCCAAGCAAAAGCGCTCTGTCCTGTCGCACGAAAAGTCTGAGATCGGGCGACTCTTCCGGTTTGACTTCGACAGGAGGAGACGTATGCCTTCCAAGGCAGGCCATTGGCTGCATGTCAAGTTCTCCGTCGCCGAACCTGAGGCTCCAATTCCGAACTTGGTGTGCGGCGCTAAGGCGAATCAAAACTCCAGAAACCAGCGCATCAGGAACTTGGTAGTCAAGCATATCGCCGAGTACGTCGCCGCCAGAACGATCAAGGTAAAAGCCGAACAGCTCTATGTTCGCAATACGGGACTCGTCGTCTGGATCCTCCTCCTGCTAGACGCGCCGCACCTTTCGCAGGCGCTGGCGTCTTCGGTTGAGCAAGGACCGCGCATACATGTTTCGGTAAAGCCGGGCCTGGTGGACTTGCCATTCGACATTTCCGTCTCCGCTTGGCCGGCAGAAAACCCCGCTGATTTCCCTCACAAGGCACCTTTGGCGAGCGACTTCAGAGACGTTTTCAAGCGAGCTCGGATTCGCGAGGCGACTGACATGATCGAGCGGGGCGAGTTCGGCGATGACTACAGCGGCTACCCGGGCTTCAAGAACTGTAGTTCGCCATCCCAAGACGCGGAGAACGACGGGAGTTCTGCCAAGACGTCCCTGCTGTCGACCACCCCGGAGAGCTTCTGCTCGGACGACGACGACGACGACTTCATGATGGGCATTGAGCTCCCGCAGATTGGCGCCGAAACAGATCGCGCAAGTGTCGGCCCTGGTCCGACGCAACCGCCTACCTTGACCGCGAATGAGGGCTCTCCCGGCGGCAACGTCAACCCGATGCCTCCACCGCCCCGACCTCCCAAGATTCAGACCTCGCTTGGCGCGTCCTTTCCAAACGTCACACCCTCACCTCTCTCCGCTTCCCCTTCGTCGGGCGACTCCGCCATAGCTAGCCCGCACGAGACGCGTCTCCGCGACCTCAGTGCCGAGGAGCGCAAGGAGCAGGCTTTCTACTTCTTCCGCACCGGCGACGACGACATCGCGATTTGCCCCATATGCGGCGTGCCCGGCCACGCGCGCGCCGTCTGTCCGACTCGCGTGTGCGACTACTGCACGGCCAAGGACGACCACGTGTCGCGCCGGTGCCCCATCTACACTCCCTGCGAGCGGTGCGCCCAGCGCGGCCACACGGCGGCGCAGTGCACGGCGGACCTGGCGCCCGGCGAGAAGTGCTGCCTCTACTGCGGGGAGCGCGGCCACGACGACGAGGACTGCATCAAGACGTGGTCCAAGTACCCGGAGCGTGCTAAACGCCTCAAGGAGCATGAGAAGATGTCGCGCGACCAGCTCTTCATGAGCTGCTACCGCTGCGGCGGTAACGACCATTTTGGCGACGACTGCGTGCTGCACCCGCCCGGTTTCGACCGCGGTAGCAACGCCTTCTCGGCCAAGGCGGCCAACATGTTCTTGAAGAAGGAGGACCAATTGCCGGAGAACCCACGCATGCCGCCAGCGCGTCCGGGCGGGGCGACCTTTGGCCCGAAGTTTGGCAAAGTTAAGGATAGGGTCATCGCGCCGCTCCCGAAGCGTCGCCGCCGTGGTGCTCCCGCGGTCAACACGGTAAGCCACGCGCTCGGTTGTTCACTATTTCTATCTCTGCCAGCATACTGACCTCGCGTGTTCCGAGCAGGACCCGACCGACGACGACGGCGAAGACCTCTCCGACATCCTCCGCCAACGCCGCGCCGCCCCTGCTCCCCCAAATGGCAAGCCCCCTCCTTTACCTCTGTCTAGCCACAGATCTTACGTGCAACAGCAACCGCCAACAACGCAAACGGCACCGCTCCATCTTCCGCCGCGACCTGCGTACATCCCGCCCCCGCCGGGGGTCCCGCTTCCGGCCCCGCCCCCGCCGCCTCCGCCACCGCGGGACCTGCCGCCTCCGCCTCCGCCTCCGCCTCCGCCTCCGCAGGGAGCTCCGCCAATGCCAGTCCTCCCTACCCGGACGGCCCGCGGCAGTAATTGGCGCGGCGGTCGCGGCGGCGAGGCCCGTGGAGGCCGTGGCGGCCGCGGCGGTGCGACCGGGGGTTCTGGTTCTGGTGGGCGGGGTGGTCGTGGGCCGAAGCCGAAGCGTGGTGGGAAGGGGAGGAGGGGTGGGGGTTGAGCTGTGATGCTGCTATGGCGCGCGTACTGGGGTCTGAGGGCCTTGGATGATCAGTCGGTGCGTGCCCGGGTGTGTGGGCGCGTAGTGGTGATATGGAGGCCTCCGGTGGTGCTGCTGCAAGTATCTTTGGCGTCGGTTCCTTGGTGGGGCCTTTACTTGGTTTTTGGGTCCATCGGCTGCATGGATAGCTTTATGAATGGGTTTAGGTGCATACGGTAACGTGTGAGTGTACCGTTCAGTCTGGGTGAGACTTGCATGTGTCGGAGTGTCGTGTAGAGTTTGCGGGTTGCATGGTCGGTTATTGTGTTTTAGTGGTGCTGTGATACCCAATGGCGACGGAGCCTAGAGAATTGGATTGTAATTTCGAGACTTCGAAGAGATGCTGACGTGCTTGAGTAATGCGACGAAGTTGTTGGGTAAGTCAAGAGGACTATAGGCTCGACTAGATTCGGAGAATGACTTTTAGCTAGGATGTGGGCCTAGTTAAATGGGCCGCGTACATGCAAGGCATGCAGGTACAAGTATGAGTAGGGATAATAAAGTCCATCTCAAGACTTATCCAATTCCTCAACGGAGCGCATTTATCTTGGTACAGAGCTTTTCCTTACAGGGGAGTAGACGTTCCCAATGCCGAGAGCAATTTGGCCAAACTTAGACCACACACGTTCAATAATCGCGATACCGATGTGTTCAGTCCAAATCTTGATGTAGTGACATCACCCTTAGAACAGAAGTCTGCAAAAGCATCCTCAAAACATACAAGCCCCAAGTCTACGTTTGGATAGCAACGTGGGAGCAATGGGAGACAAGTAGAAAGCCAAATACAAGGTCGGTAAGCCAAATTCTTCGGAGCCTACAATCCACTACACGGCTCAGTCCCCAGTGGCCGCGCGTCATTGATCGCCGAAAGGATGCTTGGATCGACAAACTTAGTCGTCAATCACTTAGAACACAGCGTGGGAACTGCGTTTCGGCCCCAAAGTCGGCCTGTGTAAGGTATCGAACTCGTCCTGAAGCGGCAGCCGTTGCGCAAGGTGGAATTCTGACGCTGATAGAAGTATGCGCCTCAATCGGTCTTTACTAGTCCCCATGGACAAGTCCTCAGTGGTGCAGAGCCGGTTACAGAACATTTGGGCTTATCCCCCCTATCTGCCCTGATGACTTGACGGGTGAGCACTATTTGATACGGCAGTTTCATTGACGCAGTCTCCACACTAGAGCTATTTACCACCGGGAGGCAGTTAGAAGTGGATATTTTGGACCTTTAACCCACCATCGCAGAGCAGACTCCCTTGCTACTAGGAGGTCGAGTGACGGAAGTGAACGGAAACGTCGCACGCACAACCGTCATATGCTGACGGCACGGAAAGTCACTTTGCTTCTTACAAACGCTTTTCGCACGACGCGTTTGTCGGGTCGGAGATAATTCGGTCGGAGCCGACGCGCTAAGCCGAAGACAATTGAGTGGCAGTGTATAAATACTGATCCATTAGCGAGGCTGATATCGGTTCACTTTCAAGATTATGGACTTCGTAACCAAAACTACACACCATCAAACATGTTCAATGCTACTCCGTGCGGCACCACCACTGGCCGCTTCAATTCTAGAACACGAATGACCGGGGCCAAGCTCCATCTTCCCTTCTGCCTAACGACAAGAAATCTGACTCCTTATAACATGCGTATCTAATGATGCTGCGAGGTAGTTCTGTAGGTTGTAGCGAACTCCTAGTCTACCAGCGCGAATTCAATATCGCACATAGCAGACCTGCCAGCCTTTCCAAGAAAAGATTGATTGATAAGCTTTGAGTGAAGATCACTCTAAGGATAGCAGTACTGAGCATAAGTAGGCCCATGACCTTACGTGCGTAAATACCATGAAGGCTGTCATCCTTCACAAGCCGAGTGACTTAGGCCCCCAATGTCAGCTTAAACAGCAAAAGACCAATCACAACTATACGGCGTGCAAATCGCTACCGGGGCCATCCCACAGCCCATGCCTCGGCGATGGCTGAGCTAATGGAAACACAGCGCTCCGATTAAAGTTCCCTTTCGTGGCACCCTCATCCTTGGAAACTTAGTCGACCGTACGCAGGGGCGGAATCTAGAGCCGACGTGCCGCCGTAAAAGTGAACCTTTTTCCGACAAGGGAGACAGGGACTACGGTCCGTTGCAGATTCGCTCTCGACCCTGCAGATGTGTAGAGGGGACTTGTATAAAGCTCCCGCGGCCTCAGTCGCTCTGGAGATCATAATCGATCCTTCAAGGTGGAACCGAATGCAACCGACCCAGCTCACTTACCACTCGGCTCTCTTACCGCTTGAGCACATCACTGTTTCCCACCATGGCATCCCTCAGCCCTAGCACTGCCGTCGCCATCCAATCCATCCTTGAACGCGTCGCCGCCGGTCCCGCGCGCAAAGTCCCCGGCGCCATCGTACACGTGACGGACCTCTCCCACAAGCCGCTGCTGTCGGTGTCGGCGGGCGAAGTGGACGCCAATCTGTCCGACGAAACGTCGACCGCCACGCGCCCCGTCTTGCCGTCGGACCTCACGCCAGCATGGTCGTGGGCCAAGGCGGCGACGGCCGTGGCGGTGCTGCAGCTCGTGGACAAGGGCCTCATCGCGCTCGACGATCCGGAGGTGGTGCCGCGGGTGCTGCCTGAGCTAATGGGACGGAAAGTGTTCGCGGGTTGGAATGAGGAGGACGGGAAGCGCACGCCGTTGTGGAAGGAGCGCAAGGTGCCCATCACGCTACGTCAAATGCTGACGCACTCCCACGGGAGCGCGTGCCCGATGTTCAATAAAGAGCAGTCGGATATCATGGGGGGTATTGAAGGTTGGGCGCCGGGGCACCTCGCGCGCGACTGGGTCCAGACGCTGTTGGAATCGCCGCTGATGCAGCAGCCAGGCGAAAAGTACGAGTACGGGCTGGCGTTTGAGGAGATAGGAGTGCTGGTGGAGCGGCTGAGCGGTCGGCACCTGTACGACCAGTTCACGAAGGAGATATTCGAACCGTTGGGCATGAAGGATAGTTACTGGCAGTATGAGGTGCCGGAGGAGAAGCAAAGCCGTCTGTATCCAACATATATGAAGATGCCGGCCGAGGATGGTGGCTTCACCTTCGTGGACGACGCCAAGGTCATGCCGCCGCCACCACCCGGCCTGCCCAGCTCCAAGGAGCTCTTCCCGCATGTCAAGGGCCGCCACGGGGCTTCGGGCGGGTCCCAAATCGTCACCACGGCCACGGATTACACGGCGCTGCTGGCCGCGCTTCTCAATGGCGGCCTCTCCCCCGAGACCGGAAACCGCATCTTGTCGCCCGAGCTGGCCAAGATGTTCTTCACGCCCCAACTCACAAAAGCGCAAGTCACGGGCACGCGCAACCTCGGTGCCACGACGCCGCTTAGCGTGCCCGTCTCGTTCGAGGCGCTCGATCCCGAGGGCAACATCGGCCTAGGGCCCGCGATTCAGGGCGCCCTGAGAAAGCTGGTAGGAGGCGGACAGGGGCGGTCCGCGGGAACGGCGTACTGGTACGGGTTCAAAAACACCGAGTGGTGGGCGGATCCGGAGAAGGGGATTGCAGCCGTAGTCATGACGAGCTACGGTCCGTTCATGGACAGCGCATTTCCGGAGCTTGTGAATGAGGTCGAAAGGGAGATTTACAAAAGCCTGGCGTAGGACGTGAATTCGTTGACGGGACTGTTGATACCGCCCAATATATGCAGAGCGCATGGTAGAAGTGAATATTCCATCAGTCGCTCTCTGGTCTGGACTGCGGTCTGGAACGGTGTTTTGTGACGGATCGGTTTCACAAAAACGGTCTTTTCAGCAGTAATAACCACCTAGCGAGTTGGTTCTAAGTCTCAGATGTTGTGCTGAGCGGCTGGTATCCTTACTAAGCCTTGCTCACCGCCTAGCGATTCTGCCCACCCCCGAACACGCTACGTTTGCCGAATCGCGGAAAGGAGACGATAATCCACGCGACTTTACTCCCACCTCAACCTCCTCATTTCTTCCACCTCCATTCTCCAGCATCGCCAGGATGGAGTGTCTGTCGCGGTTTTTGCGGCTGCTGCTGCTAGCCCTTGGCGCGGCGCAGCTCGCTGTCGCCCTAAAGTTCGACATCCAGGCCCATCCAGGCCACGAGTCATCCAAGTACGAGCGCTGCATCCGCAACTTCGTCGCCAAGGACCAGCTCGTCGTCGTGACGGCTATCGTGAACGGCCAGCGCGGCGATGGCCAGATGCTCAACATGCACGTGCGTATCCCGCAATAGTTTGAATCGGGGTGGCTTCTTTGCGCCAGAGCTACGGCCTGACTCGCTAACGTCTGCTTCCATTGGTGTAGATTCGGGATGCTGTCGGCAACGAGTACGGCAAGCCCAAGGACGTTGTGGGTGAAAACCGGTTCGCCTTCAATTCGCACGCCGACTCGGCCTTTGACGTGTGCTTCGAGAACGTGCTCACGTCCAGTATGTGACTGGTATGGCCCTATCAATCGAGAATGCTCTAACATTCTGCCCAACGCGCAGAGCGCGACGTCATGAGCCCGACGCGGCACATCGAGCTAGACATCGACATTGGGGCCGACGCCAAGGACTGGTCCGCGATCCAGGCGGGCGAGAAGCTCAAGCCCGTCGAGGCCGAGCTGCGCCGCATCGAGGAGGTCGTCGCCGAGATCGTGTCCGAGATGGACTACCTGCGGGGCCGCGAGCAAAAGCTGCGCGACACTAATGAGAGCACCAACGAGCGCGTCAAGTGGTTCGCCTTTGGCACCATGGGTATGCTGGTCGGGCTCGGCGCATGGCAGGTCGTCTATCTGAGGGCTTACTTCAGGTGGGTGCTGGGGATCAGAGGCCCAGGAGAAATGATACTGATTTTGTATCCTGCAGATCCAAACACCTCATCTGAAGCAGGTGTCAACGGGATGGGGGCAAGGACGGGTGCATTCACGTTTCTGTAAGTTTAGGTAGGGAAAACGATCGATGACGCGCGGCTTTTGTTTTTGGTGGTTGCGACCCTTTTGTTGGTGCAAAAAAGGGAAATGTCATTCGCATTGGTGAGCTTGCTGCGTGTACGGACTAATAGAGGCGTCACGAGGTTACTAGTTTTCGCATCTGGGAGTTGCAATGGCACTTTTGTTCTTTCGTCCCTACGTCTGGCTCGCATACAACTTCTACAAGCAGTGCGGATCGTAGCGATCGGAGACCGATGCCGAAATTGTCCTCCAGATCTCGGAATGGTCCAGACTCACTGTTTCCGCTCCAGGGGGCTGATTCGACAGCACCAACGGAAAGACCGCTCCGCCAACCTACGCGCGTCGATTTTCCTCCTTGAGTCAAAAATTATCATCTACTCGCCGTCCTCTTAACGCACCAACCTACATAATCCTCAGAGCGACAGAAACACAATTATTCTCTCCTACACTCCTACAGTTAAATCCCTTGTGTTGATGCATCGTAATGACCTCTACACCAACAAACACCATGTCTAGCCGAAAGACCCAGTCGTCACACGCACCGTCTAATTCCAGCTCCCCGCCCACACTCGCGCCAGGGTCACCTAGCACGACGATTAGACAGCAGACTCCTTTCGGCGAACGTATCATACGCCAGCCTCACCATCCTAAACGCAAATCCTCGTCGGACTTTCGCTCCGGCGCCCGCTCGCCCGTCAACATAGCCGAGTGTGTCATTCACGCTCTTCGCTAGGACAAGACGATGACGCTGACCTGGGACACCAGCCAAGCCGCCTCTCCCCAAAGCCGTAGCCGCGCCACCAGCGGGAGTGCCCCTGGAAGCCCGCCCGGCATCTCCCCTACGCACCTGACCGAGCTGCGCGCCGGACCCGAGGCAAAGGTCTTCACCGTGCATACTGATTTGCTGACAGCGCGCTCGCCCTACTTCCGCAACCTCTACGCAGGCGCGGTGCTGTCTCCATCATCATCGCCGCCAAGTTCACCCGGCCCCATGGCGCCTTTCTCACCGCGGCCCTTGGTCACCTCTAGAGACGTAGGCGGCACAGCAAGTCCTCACGCATTTCCCGACATCTCGCCCTACAGTCTCGCTCTTTTCGTGCGCTGGCTGTACGGCGCCGCGCTGGCAGGCCCGCAGGACTTTCATACCATGCAGCACTACCTAGGGCTATGGGTCCTAGCGCACAGGCTGGGAGTCACCAGGCTGAAGAATGAGGTGCTGGATAGCGTGAGAGGGTATTACCGCGGCACAAACATGACGGCGCCCGCGTATCGGCTCGAGTGGGTTTACGGTGCGGTGCCAGCAGGCGACCTCGGAGGAACGGGACCAGCGGGGCCTAGCGCCGGTGCCGGAGACGCAACCAAGGGTAGAGCTGGGGGTGAGAGTGCCAGGGAAAACGAAGCGGAAGCGGAAGAGGAGCGGTCCGAGGCGTCTATAGCCACCGCCGCTACTGCCGGTGACATGACCTCCCTATCCTCCTCACCTACCTCGGGCACCACCCCTTCCATCCGTCCCACCGCCTGGTCTGGCCCGACTGCCAACCCCCTGCGCGCGTTCCTCGTGTCCACCGCGGCTTACAAGGCGCTCTGCGAGCGAGAGACGCGGCTGGGCGACAGCATGCGGGCCGTCGTTGCGCAAGGCGGCGACCTGGCGGTCGATTTCGCGGAGGCGCTGATGCGGTTGCACGCTGATGGGATGCCGGATGTACGGACGGGCGAGGATTGTCAGTGGCATGAGCACGGAGCTGGGGATGGTTGCGGCGGCAAGGGAAGAACGAGGGAGGAAGGGTATCAGAGGGGCTGATGGGAGCGGGTGTGCAGCCGTAGGTAGACTGACGGCGGGATTGGGCAGTGAACCTGGGTGGTTGATTATTCTGTAGACTGTAGGTTGGTGCAGAAAGTGACCTGAGTGCCTCAACTGAGCACGTCAATAGCAATTTATATCCCTAGCCAATCAGAATCGCGTGTTTTATTCGTCGCGTGATAATTTGCGACCTACCATCAGACGGGGGTCATTTAATCCTATCCATGCGTCTAACTCGTTCTCGAGATCAAATCTCGACTGCAGTTTCAATGATCGAGATACCGAGCCACCTGGTCGCAGTCGTCCTTAGATAAGAGCCCCTAGCCTAAAGCTCCGTCGCAAGAGCAACAAACCATCCACTCCAACCAATCACATGCCGCCGACTCTTACGCCTCTTCGCGGACTATCCAAGTCGCCTCACGTGCTCCAACCGCGCCTCTTCGTCATTACTCGTGCTGCGTCCGTTCCTCCCAGCGCGCGCGCCGTACGGTTCTTCCACCGCCAGCGGTCGGACTGTCACAGCCCGGCTATGGACCCGCTAACGGACCCCAAGAAGCCGAGGCGGTTCGCGCCGCTGGGTGCCGCTGGCGCGGAACGGGATGGTGCAGCTGTCCCAGCGCCAAAACTGGTGGGCGTGGTGTTTGATGTGGATGGGACGTTATGTAGGTGCATGCTTGAATTGATGGCAGGGCGCTTGCGCACTCCGTTTCAAGCCAATTGATTATGCCCTATTATACCGCGTTTCTTTCCTGCCCTCAATTGACACGCCGTGCAGGCTTGCCTCAAAACTACATGTTCGCCGAAATGCGGTTAGTCGAATTGCTGCTCAAGACCCAGACCGGCATCACTGTGCTTTCAACACTAGAGTATCTCATCCCTGACCAATCCAATCCTTCGCAGAGCTGCCCTCGGCATCCAAAAGCCCACTGATATCCTCGACCACATCTACTCGCTGCCTGAGGGCGCGCCGCAGACCGAAGCCATGGACAAGATCCGCGATATCGAGCGGCGTGCCATGCGCAACCAGCAGCCGCAGAGGGGCCTCGTAGAACTTATGGACTACCTGGACCAACGCGGCGTACGAAAAGGGATCTGCACGCGGAATTTCGAGTGCGTATTGAATTTAACGTGCACTTCCCCAGCTAGCTCTTGCCCGTTTATTTGCTCTAGAACATCGACTTATAGTGGCCGAGTTGCCAGGAGGCTTATTTGTCCCCAACTAATCGGCTTCAACCAGAACTCCGGTCTCCCATCTCCTCACTACTTTCCTCCCCGCTACAAAATTCCACCCCATCATAACCCGCGACTTCCGCCCGCCCAAGCCGGATCCCGCGGGCATCCTGCACATCGCCTCGCAATGGTCCGTCAGCCCGACACCGTTTCCCGCCCCTAGCCGTTTTGACGCCGAGTCAGAACCGACTGCGGACAGCGATGGCACCGCACCAATGGCTGGCTTGTTGCCACTCATCATGGTCGGTGACAGCATCGACGACATGACGGCGGGGCATCGCGCCGGTGCGGCGACGGTGCTGCTAGTTAACGAAGCGAATGCGGAGTTGGCGACACACGAACATACGGACTTGTGCATTAAGCGGTGAGTTGGCGGGCTCTAGCCTGGCGCTGTGTCGTTGCTGACGTGACAACGTCTTGCGCAGGCTGGACGACTTGATTGGTGTGTTGGAGAAGGGCTTCGTGGGCCAAATTGGGCAGGGCGACGAGGAGCCAGATACGAAGGCGCAAGCGGAAGAGGCGCTACGGAGGTAGTGACGAGTCCAGCCTACACCTGGAGAATGGCATGGCCCTTAGACGAAAGTTGTTAGCAGAACAACGACAAGGACCTTGGGTCATGACCACGAATTGCGTAAGTCTATTGATCGTGGGATAGATTGGATAGACGCCCAACTGCGAGCTCTTCATCAATATTCGAGTCGACTAGAGGATAAGTTTCCCAAAACAGAGCTGTTCAGAGTGTCATTTAGCCTACTGAAGATTTCTACCCTACGCACATAAACACGAGCTATGAAACTCAATTATCCTCATTCTAAATTTGGCAAAGGCTGTGGCTTTTGTGGCATATGCTCCGGAGACAGTTGATTGTCGTACTCCGATCTCTGGAATGCATACTCCGTATCCCACCCATTCACCTGCAACGCATTAAACAGCCACGGCAATAAGGCGAGAAACACCGACAACTGAACGCTGCGCACACTCTCGTTAAATAAAGAAGTTGCACCTCTACATCACGTGCCTATGACGGCTACAATTGCCGTGCAAGACATGTCACGTGCAGCTACGGCCTCACCGCCTTGCTACATCGCGAAAAATTTCCCGCGCAACTCAAAAAAATTACCCCAACCACCACCGAAACATCCAGACGACCAAGCAAAAACCAATTTAATAGCGGCATACGCGCACACACGTCGGAAACTCCACCATGGCCGCCGAGGTGCAGCCGCTGGAGCGCGTCAAGCTGCCCAGCGGTCCCTCTCCACTCACACCTGAGCAGCGCTACTGGCGCGGTTTCGCCTCGCAGCAGCTAATTCCAGCACCGCACTCGAACCCGATAACTCACGTATCAACGCCGTCTATTCTCTCCGTGTCGGCCTTTTGCCCTTCATCCGGAATCGTCACTAAAAGCAACACCATCACGACCGCTTCATCCCCGATTTTCAATAGTCCAGATGCCGCGCCCGACGCCTTCGCTGTCACGTCCAGCACGCGCATCCAGCTTTTCAGCGCTCGCACCGCCAAGCCCTTGCGCAGCATCACACGGGTCGGCCTCGATGATGCGGCGCGCTCGGGCGAGCTGCGGCGCGATGGGCGGGTTGTGCTAGCGGGCGGCGACAGCGGTGCCGTACAGGCCTTCGACGCAGGCTCGCGCAGCATCCTCAAGACATGGCGGGGCGAGGCGGGCGCGCCGCACAAGGGCCACGTCCAGCCCGTCTGGGCCGTGCGGTGGCATCCGCGCGAGCTAACGGGCCTGCTGAGCGCGAGCGACGACAGGACTGTGCGGGTGTGGGATTTGCCGGGGGACGGCCCGCTCGTGAGTATGAGGGGCCATGCGGACTATGTGAGAAGCGCGGAGTGGATCTCGACAGGCCCGGCTGCCGGGAGCGGGCTGATCGTGTCCGGGAGCTACGATCAGACGGTGAGGATATGGGACCCGCGGGTGTCGACCGCGGGCGGGGGTTTCGCGGCCGGCCTGAACGTCGACGGTATCAGCGGCGGGAGGGCTGCCATGACATTTAAGCACGATGCCGCCGTCGAGGCGGTGCTGCCGCTATCTAGCGGCACAGCCGTCGCCTCGGCTGCTGGGAACAAGATCGGCGTCCTCGACCTTGTCGCCGCTCGCCCGCGCCACGTCCTCCGCAACCACCAGAAGACAGTCACAAGTCTGTGCCTAGCACAGGGCGGCAGCCGTGTCCTCAGCGGCGGGCTAGACGGCCATGTCAAGGTGTTTGAGACGAGTAGCTGGGGCGTCACGGCAGGGTTCAAGTACACGGCGCCGGTGCTCGCGCTGGGCGTGATGAGCGTGGGCACGGCCGTGGCTGCGGAACGAGAGGATAGGCATTTGGTCGTCGGGTTGCAGAGCGGGTTGCTATCGATCAAAACGAGGTTGTCCGGGCAGGCGAAGCTGAAGGAGAAAGAGAGGAAGAAGGAGATGCAGGCGTTGATGGAGGGCAAGATTGACGAGTACGACAAGAAGAAGGGGAAGAAGAGGGGCCGCGGGCGGGAAAAAGCGACGCGTGGAAGGAACTACACGGGTGAGGGAGCTGATATCATCGTCGAGGGGAACCCGAGGGGGAGGCTGAAGAACCAGTCTAAATGGGAGACGGCGCTGCGGAGAGGCGAGTACGAAAAATCGCTCGACATTGTTTTGGAATCAAAGGTACTATTGTATCCCCTCATTGATACGCTAGTGCTAACGTTTTATTTAGAACCAACAAGACATCCTGACCCTCCTCACTGCTCTCCGCCACCGCTCCGCGCTGCGTACCGCCCTCAAGGGCCGCGATGAAGTCTCCCTCCAGCCTGTGCTCAAGTGGGTCTTTAAGAAGATCAACGATCCCCGTTACCTATCCCTCACTACCGACGTCGCTCTCATGGTGCTCGACCTTTACGCCGAGCACGCGGGCCAGTCCCCTGAGATAGACCGCCTCGTGAAGCAGCTCCATAATCGCGTGAGGACAAACACGGAGCTCAGCCAACAGGCTGTGTCAACGCAGGGGATGTTGGAGATGCTAATGGCGGGGCTATGATGGTGGGATGTGGTCTTCATGCTAGACCAGTTGATTTGCATAGCGATGGCGTTTAAATGGAGGAAGGCTTGCTTGTGCTTGGTCGTTTCATAAGACAAACTTCACGTACTAGAGTTAAGGGAGATATCGAGTAGGAATACCGCATATCTCTGTGCTTATGCTGACATTCTATATTGATGCAACCAATCAGCCAAGATTATCAGTGGGCCTGAAAGCCACCATATTTCGGCCGGGGTACAATGCAGATCGGTACCGGTTGTTGAGTGAGTTACACAAGTGATGTAACAGGTGGTATCTAGGTGCTCGCTTCCCAAGATGCCTCTAAGCTACTCCGTACTGACGACCGCAAAGAGAGCCAAAAGAATTGAAGCAGAAAGGTCAGCGAATGAAAGAAAGGCATTTAAGCAATGTCAACTCACATGTCCCCGCCTCTACGACAAATCCGGCGCGTGTGAAACCAGTCTGGACATCTGTTTTCCATATACTCCACTAAATGCCAACCGCTAGTGATAGTATCAATGGAGCTGAGCCCGCGATTGCAATCCCAATCCTGCCCCAGCCTCCGACAAACTCGAGTTCATGAGGGCGATCCGGTTGACGAAGATGGAACATCCAGGCGATCCAGGTGTCATGAGTGGTTAGTTCATGTGGATGTTTATAGGCGTAAAATATCTACTGGCGTGTATTTGTATTCATTATTACGGGTTCTGGCCGCTTGTTTTCCATAGACCCGGAACTAGTTCTTAGATAGCTGCTAGGAATATTCGAATAATCGAGCTCGAACACAACAGCTAGTCCTACTGATAATAACGTTATACTACGGAGCGTCGTCAGAAAGAAGTACCGTCAGAGGAACCCACACAATTTATGCGAGTAAATGTGGCGTAGTTTCTCAAAGAACTTGGCATCCGTGCTTATAGGTCCGGATTATATCGTAGGGCTTCTTGGAACGCATGGTCGGCGTCATAGAAACAGCGTCGCGTCACTTGGATTTTTTGGTTTTGCACCCGGCAGAACTAGAACGATAACAGGCAAGAGTAATACCGCAAGTAGGTTTAGACCGACGGGAACTAGCATTCTCAGCACCTTTTTCATTTTTGTGGCTTTTGTCTTTGGACCTAGCCTGCACCAAACTAGACGCCGCTTCGAAGCTATTGCGCTTTCTAAAATGACAAGAAGGAGCCTGCGCCGAACCAGAAGTTGCTTCGATGCTGGCGCGGTTCTTAGGATGGCCGCTGTGAGTTATTCTAGCCTTTTGACAGTATTATGCAGCGAATTGTGCAAATATACTCACGGTCGCAATGTTTGTCGCTCATAGCGTCCGCTGGCCGACTAGATATCCGCCAATATCCGCCCGTCGAGGCATTGCCTGTGCTACCCTCCCATGGATATAGTCCCGAGTCCCTCCGGACCGGAGTCTCCGGTGCGGTCGATGCCGATGGATCGGCCCGGAAACGGGGGACTCGAGGAGGGTCTGTATCGCTCATGCTTTTAGGAGTCTTTAATTCCCTTACAGACGGCACGAAGTGGAGAGAGATATAGGACGCCGTGAAAGTGACAAGACATAGAAATACTGCACGTTTATTTGAGCCCCATGAGACCGGTTGAGCCTCTGCCCGGTACGATTCCAGCCAAGTGAGTCACTCTTAACGGCGAGGAAAGTGTAACTCGCCCCGCAATAAAAACATCCATCAATCTTCTGCTTGTCCTGTTGAAGTATATTATTCCGCTACATCCAATATTGAATGTAGCTTGGTTGTCTCACTCACCCGCCTAGGTTGGCGACGCAAAGCTACACAAAAAAGGCGTTGAAATGCCTGCTCAATTGCTCTTAGCTTTTTTATTCACCAGAGCCCCTGCGGGGCTTACGACTAATTAATTGGTTGAGTGAAAGTGCCGGTGGCCGGAGGGTACGCGCTTTGATGACAGGCATATGGGGGCAAACACGGTGGATGCCTACGCAAAGCCGTCGCCAACTTGTGCCTTGTTACAGCGGCAAAGAGAAACGAGAATACTGTACTCCCTTTTTCAAGGATGTGTTGCCAGTGGCTGAGAGCATCGTTGACGACAGTCGTGTGCTGGAGTGATGGAGTGAGTGTCTAGGTGCGGAGCAAAGTGGGATGTGTCGGCCACCCCACCCAGCACCAGCTCCGAAGTATACAGGCGTCCCACGCTTGAGTCAACATCATCGAGTCTTTCTTTCACAATGGCGCCCGCACGCGACTCCCCTCCGGCTACGGATCTCGGGCTAACCCCCGAGCAACTCGAGTTCTGGGACGCCAATGGCTACCTACTGATCCCGGACGCGCTGGACGCCGACACCGTGTCGAGGCTGCTGTCCGAGACGCACGCGATGCTGGACCACATTTCGCTGGAAGACCACCCGATGACCAAGTTCTCGACCGGCGAGAACGGCACCGAGCACGTCGGCGACGACTACTTTATGACGAGCGGGGACAAGGTGCGGTTCTTCTTCGAAGAAGGTGAGTCGTGAGCAACACCATCGCTGCTCTCGCTTCACCACCTCGGCTAACATCCCAGCCCAGACGCCTTCGGCCCCGACGGCGCCCTGACCAAGCCCGCCCCGCGCGCAATCAACAAAATCGGGCACTACCTTCACGAGCTCATGCCGTCGTTCCGCGCCGCCTCGCTGTCGGCCCGCAACGCCGCCGTCACGCGCAGCCTCGGCTTCCGCGACCCGCGCGTGCTGCAGAGTATGGTCATCTGCAAGCAGCCCGAGATCGGCGGGCGGGTGCCGCCGCACCAGGACAGCACTTTCCTGTACACGGAGCCGCCGAGCGCCGTCGGCTTCTGGTACGCGCTCGAGGACGCGACGAGCTCGAACGGGTGCTTGAGCTTTGCGGAGGGCAGCCACAAGAGGGCGCCGGTGCGGCGGCGGTTTGTGAGGGTGAACAAGGAGGGCGGCGGCGTCGGCACGGGGTTCGTGGAGAACGAAGGGTCCAAGTTTCCGAAGGGGCTCGAGGTGGAGGAAGCGGGAGAGGAGACGGAAGAGGAGTACACGATGGGCGAGGTAAAGGCGGGAACGCTGGTGCTGATCCACGGCAATATTTTGCACAAAAGCGAGAAGAACACGAGCCCTAAGAGCAGGTTCATCTACACGTTTCACGTAATTGAAGGGGAGAACGCGTACGACGAGAAGAACTGGCTGCAACCGCCAAAGGGAGGATTCTCCAAGCTGTGTTTGTAAAGACATAAGTATCCAAATTAAGCATTAAGTCCCCACGCTCACCCTTGACCAGACCGTTGGTTTGTCTCTGCGGCATTGACGATATCTCAGGTGTCGATTCTGTAAAAGCATCTACCGGCTGCTACTCTTGGTCTCCACTGAAAATTGGACGGATGACTCAGAGAACAACTCCACGCTAGCAAGCCGTGAAGGCTTCTAGAGAGCTCCATTATCTCACTGTGATGCAGCACTTAAAACACCGGTGGAGTGACGTGGGTGTTTGCTCACTAGAGCTGTTCACAGACAATCACTTCTGGCATCACCTGTCAATAAAGTGATAGATCCCCAACGTGAGCCCAAAACGTCACCATGCTTTAGCGAACTTGACATTAGGAATTCCATGTACCACTGCAAGCGAATTGCAACCATGGCTCAGGTGGAAAGTCAGTCGCCAAAAGTATAAAAATGGGAAACATCGCCCTCTCTGGTCGTCCGTTCTCTTCTCGCTACAAATTCATCAGTTTTCAAACACCCGAGCTAATTGAACGCCTGAGATATCAGCCTGCATTGCCACGATGAGTTGCCGGTCCAAAGTGCTGGTTTCACTCGTGGAAATAGAGAAAACTCGACTGGAAAGGGCCGTAGAAGCGCAGGCCAACTCGAAGCTCTTCTCTCTGCCTTCCGAGCTGCTTGACCTCATAATGCATTACGTCTTCGAGCCTCAGAAAGTCAATCTCCGCTGGAAGCCATATGTTCTTAATAAAGAGGGCCACGCCTACACGTCTCAGACCGGCTTTTACTTCAACCCGGAGGATCGCGGCCTGTACAAAGTTGAACCGGTCTTCGAGCTACGCCGCCGGGGGCGCTGCAGGTACCGCGGTATACTCCAGTCGTGCTACTTGCTCCGCCATCTGGCCATCGACGGCCTCGGGCGGCACAGCGTCTTGTCGATCCAGATTCCCCTTTTCACGTTCGATCTGCTCACTCTGCCGCAATGGATCCGATTGAGGGAGCATGTTAGCGGGCATTCCAGGCGTTCGGGCCTGGAGATGTTCCCGTTCTATCACCCGCAGACTGTCGCCGCGCACCTCCGGACTCTAGTCGTCTACGTCGAAATGGCGACGTTGCCAGGCTTCGAAGACTTGCTCGTTGACGATTCGGACTATTGGCCTCCTAGCTTCAACCTTGAAGAGTATGAACGCGGTAATTTTGAGTATGATGTCGTATCTAGCGAGGAGTCCGTTTCTAGCGAGAGTGAGAACGAGAAAGGCGAGGAAGGCGAGGACCATGGCATGGACGAGCCCGAGGAGGATGGCATGGGGCGCGAGGATGAGAGCATGAATGAAGGCGAGGAGGAAGATAACGCCGAGGAGCGCGATAACGGCAAGGATGCACACGAGGTCAAAGATGAGGGCAAAAATGAGGTCGGCCAAGACGAAGACGAAAAATACGACGACGAAATGCTCGACTCCGACTCCGACGCCGCCAAACGCCCCCTAATCGACCCGGACCGCACCGAAAGGTTCTTTGAGCGCCATGTCACGCGCTGGGGCTTCAAGAACGTGCACAATCTGATCCTGATCTTCTGCACGGACTCGCAAGACTTCTGCATGCCCGCCTGCGAAATCATGAGCCAGCGGCGCGAGGACGTGCTGCGCATCTTTGATGGCGTCCACCTGCCGGCCAAGCACCTCGAGATCCAAGGCGTGTTCAAGGATATGGCTGACGAGATCAAGAAGCGGGTCGTTCTGATGAAGTAAGGGGGCTTCTGCGTGTGACGAGATGGTATGGAAACCGTGGAAGATCTGGCTGCGGTTTCTTCTTGTCTGGTTTTCACAGAGTGCATTCTTAAGCGGTTGATCCATTTCTAGTTCGGTTTAGCTGGCGTCTCATCAGCGGCTTGAGCAGTCATTGAGGGAATGGCGGACTGCGCACGAGAACATGAAATTGGGCAGTCACAAAATTGAACAGAGCTTGGCAGGTCGACAAAAGGCCTCGCTGCTTCTGGTATCCCCATATTACCTGCAGCACACGCTTCCATAAACAAGCAAAAATAAAGCAGTAGCACTCCATTCTACCTCTAGAATGCTCTAGCCATGCCATGAAAGCCAAACATTCGTCCCACCCAGATCACGCCCACAGAATCCCACAACAAGCGCACAATTCAGACACACATTGATACACCCGCCTACACACTACAGCCACACCTACAACAGCGCTCAAAACCACGACCCAAGTCGCCCTGAAATGCATCCTAGCTTCAACCGGCCATGCTACCGCCCTTCATCTAACACGATTCATTACAACAAAGCCACGCACCTCTCCACAGCCCTCAAACCTCCATCTCCTCGTCCCCTTCCACGCCCTCCTCCATCCTCTCATCCCCTTCCTCATCCTTCTCCGCACCCTCCTTTCCCTTCAGAAACATCGCTCTGAAATCCGCATTACTCTTCGCCGGACCCGCACCGCTTCCCGATGCACCGCCCGACGCGCCAAAACCCCTCTTGAGCCCCAGCCCGCCCCTCCCCGGCCTCCCCCGCGGCGCCGCTTGCCGCGGCCGACTCACCGGCGCAGGAGCAAAGCTTCCCTTTCTCGCCGCCTCTGCGCCTCTCTCCTTCTCCGCCTTTTCCTTCTTCCCCGGCCCACCCCCGAGCTTGTCCGACCTCACCTCCCTCCTCCCCTCCTTCATCAACTCCTCCGGCCTCCCCACCCTCGCCTTCCTGCCCCCCTCGACGCCGAAATCCACGCCTCCTTCCGCCTCCGCCTTCATCGCCACCCTACCCGCGTCCGCCACGCGCTCGAACTCGACTAGCACGCCGCCGCGATCCGGCCGCATGACGATCTTGCGTAGGCCCGCGGCCGCCTCAGCCTCGCCTAGGAGTGCCTCGACCGCGGCCCGGATGCGCGCGTCGTTGACCGTGTCCGGCACGTCGAGCAGCGCGATGGTACGTTCCTGCGGACGGCGCGTCTCGGCGGCATCACTACCTGCTGCTGCCGGCGCCGGCGTCGACGCCGCGTCCGAGACGGTAGAGCCTCGCCTGCCTCCGCCGTTCAGCTCGCTGCCGCCACCGCCATCTTCGGGCTCCACGCTCGGCCTAATCACGACAGCCTTCGCGCCCTTGGGGCCCGCCTTGCCCGCCTGCGTAGCCGCCACCTTAACGCTCAACCTCCTGCCCATAAATGTCTCGCCGTCCATCTCGCCGGCGGCGTGCTCGGCGTCGATGCGGCGGGCGAAAGCGACGAATCCCGCGCCTTTGCCCCTGCCCTTGAGGTTGCGCGGCACGTTGACCCGCTCGATGTCGCCGAAGCGCGAGAACAGGTCGCGCAGCTCCTTGCCCGTCGCATCCCAGTGCAGGTTGCCGACGTAGATCTCGCGGCCTTCGGCCGTGGCGCCGTGGCGCTCCTGCTTCTTGCCAGGGTTCGAGATCTTTGCCACGAGCTTGAAGCCGTCGACGTCGGCGCCGTCGAGTGCCGCCTCAGCGGCGCGCGCCGATTGCGTCGTCAAGAACTGCACATAGCAGAAACGGCGGTGCGTATTGTACGCCAGCGACGGGAACCGAATGGAAATGATGTCGCCGTACGGCGCGAATAGCTTGCGGATGTAGTTCTCGTCGGCGGTGGGCGGGTAGTTGGTTACCCAGAGCGTTGTGTTGGTGCCGATGGAAACGTGGATGTTCGACTTGCCGTCAAAGGAACGGCCGTCGCGGGCCTGCGCGAACAGCGCGTCCTCGTGCGACTCGAACTCGATGGTGGCAACCTGGCTCCCAGGAAGAGTGTCCGCGTCCGGATGCTCGTCCGGCAGCAGCTTGAGGCTGACGACTTTGCCGCAATCGCGGAAGAACTGGCGGACGCGTGTCTCGGTCGCGTCCTCGGGAATGTTCCGTACGATGATGGTGGAGTTCTCCCGATTACGCTTTACCTGCGCGGACGTCGAGTGGGACTCTTCGGCCGACCCAGGCACCCCGCCTGTAGCCTTTTGGTCCTCTGCCTTGCTCTTCTTCGGTGTGTTGCCCGTCAAGTCCGTCGCCTCCGAGTCCCGCTTGCGCTTGCCGTTCGTCAGCGGCTCCTCCATCTCAGCGCCGACGTCTTCTGCTACCGCTGCATCCGCAGGCTGGGGGTACTGTGCTTGCTGAGCCGCCGCGGCAGCAGCGGCTTCGGAAGCTTCCTTCTCCCGCCGCTTCAAGACCTGGGCGCCCGCCCGCCGCGCCTCGATCATGCCCAGCCGCAACCCCTGCACCGTCTCGTGCTGCTCGCAGTGGTTCAAAAACATCTGCACGAGCTGCTCGGGCCAGTTCATCGTGTTAACGTACTCGAGCGCCTGACGCAGGACAGCCGTGGCGCGGGCCGGCGTGCCGCGCTGCTCCGCCTCGGCCATGGCGTCGTCGTGGGCGTTCGCTCGGCGCAGCTGGTCGTTCGAAAAAACAACCATCTCAAAAATGTACCGGCGGTACCAGAAGTCGTAACTGTCGTGCTGGTGCGGGATGAGTCCTTCGTAAATGCGTCGCGCCTCCTCGGGTTTCCCGCTCTGCATGAAGAACTTGATGTGGATGCGCTCGAGCCGATATTGCGGGTCGCCTGTGTAGTCCTTGCCGTAGCGCTTTTCGCCCAGGGCGCGCACGTGCTCGAGCGCCGACCGAATCCCAACTTCGGCAATGTCGAGGTCATCCTCCTCGGCGCCTTCCTCGAGCGCGCGCCTGCGGAGGAATCCGCACCACGCAATGTAGAACTTTGTGAGCTCCTCCATGCCGCCCACGTCGAGCAGGCCCGTCTCGGTCGCCTTGTGCTTCATGCCTTCGATCTCGACGAAATCCTTTCCTTCCGACTCCAACGCGAGCAGGCGGTGCGACCAGAGGTCGCCGGACCAGGGGCAGTGCCGCGTAGCGCGCTCGAGCACCTGCAAGATGGGTGCGTCGGGCGCCGATGACTTTTGCGGCTTCTGGATCAGAAACTCAATGTACTCCAGCCACAGGTTCGAGTCGGTCGGGAAGCGGATGGTGGCGCGTTCGAAGACGGCGTTAGCCAAGTTGAAGCTGAAGACGCCGAACAACTTGAGCTCCCACTCGAGGTACTCCTTGTAGGCGGCCCACTCGGCGTCCCTGTCGCCCGCGCTCTGCGCCCTCGCGATGCGGAATTCGTGCGTGTCGCGCAACGAGTACGCTTGCTTGGCTTGCTCGGCCCGCTGGGTGACTAGCTTCATCGTTTCCTCCCACGAGGCGTTGTCGAACTCGGAAAGAAACGTGGAAAACAGCGACGAGGTCGCACCCCACTCTGCGTGCGGCTGCATCAGGCGGTTGTGGAACATGGCTTTGATATGTTGAACCTTTGCGTCCCTCTCCCTCGCCGGCATCCGACGCGCATCGTCCACCAGCAGGCCGACATAATGATTCCAGACCTCGTGACTGTCGTTGATCCGCCACTGGGTGGCCCCAGCCGCATGTTCCCAGATGCCCATGGCCTGCTCCTGGGTGAAAACCTCCTTTGCGATGAGCATATCCTCTTCAGACCACTTCTCAGCGGCTTTCACCGCCGCTGGAGACACCTCGGAGAGCCCGTTCGCCGCTGCCCACATGCCCTCCATAAACGTCCCGTACGCCTTCCACAGAGGCACGCTCGTAGGCTCGTCGGCGATAGCGCGCCCAAACAGCTCCATGACGCCAACGCGCTCGGTCGTATTGGCCGCCGCGGCGCTCTCGTCGTCGACCCACTTGAGCCACTGCTCCTCGCCGACGGCGAAACGGGCGTCCATGACGGCACGCGCCTGGCGCAGGTCCTCGAGCAGCTCGTACGACTGGGGCGGCGCGTCCTGCGACTCGTCGGCCGGGAAGAGGTGGGCGACGAAGCCCTTGTGCAGGAGCTCGATGAACTGCAGGTGCGAGTTGTAGTCGGACGGGTTCTTGTCGAGGTGTTTGGCGAGCTCGGCGACGGCGTCGCAGTCCTCGTGCGAAAGCGAGCGGGTGGAGAAGACGCGCGGCTCCTTCGGCGCCTCGGACATGGCGATGTCGTGCGCGGACCGCGCGGATAGCGAGCGCGGAAGGCTGTGGATGTTGTACCTGCAGTAGCACCCGAATGAGTAAGCACACGGTGACGTAGCGCACCGCCAGGCCAAGCGATAAAAGGGATTGGTCATACCCTAGCGACGGCGATCTCTGGCTCTCGTACGTCGGCTCGAGCAGGCCGCGCGAGTTGTGTCGCGATGGAGCGGGCGGATGGCGGTTCTGCATGGAGGCAAGGTCTGGGGGCGATTTCAGTTAGCGCCGCGGCCTCGGCGGACGCAGCAAACGCGGAGAAGGAGCGACGTACCGGCCAAAGCATCCATGCCCGGGCTGGACCCGTGGCGGTGCAGCTGCGGCTGCGACGTCGGCGTGTGCCGGGGCTCCAGCGACACGTGCGACCCTCCGGTGCTCGTTCTGCTCAGCACCGGCGGCGGCTGCTGCTGGGGTTGCGCCGGATACGGCGGTTGGTGATGGGGGAGGACGCCGGGGGACACGGCGGGCAGCGGGCCCTGCTGCGGCTGCGGTTGCGCCTGTGCCTGTGCCTGTGCCTGCGCTTGTGCCTGCGCCTGCAGATGCGCCTGTTGCGGGTGCTGGTATTGCGGGTGCGGCAGCGGCGTCGACTGCGCGCTGCTGCTGCCGCCGCTGCTGGTGCTGGCGGTGCGCGAGCCTGCCGACGCGGCGACGCGCTGCTGGAGCAGCAGCGACGACGACTTGCGCTGCTGCTGCGTGCTCGGGCGGCGGTTCCCGGGCGACTGCGACGCCGGGCTGGGCGACGCCGAGCTGGACGAGCCCGCGTGCCAGGGCTGCTGCTGCTGCTGCTGCTGCTGCTGTTGTTGCTGATGCGGGAGCGGTTGCGGGTACTGGGGTTGTTGTGGTGCGGGATGCGACGACGGCGTGGATGTTGCGGGAGCAGTCTCCCGCGCAGGCGTGTCCTGCGGTGACAGGAGCGAGTTGATGTCCATGGCGGGCGCCTACTGATGGCAAGGGGACCGCCGAGTCGGCAAGTTTCTAGCAAAACAACTCGAGGTGCAGCCCGGCGGCTACGCCGGCGCACGGCTGGCTGATGGGAGGTCCCGTCGACGGCGGTGCGATGGGAGCCCGTGAAATGCGGACGGTGGTCCGGCGCGAGCGAACATGCGATGCGGGATGACGCCGTTCCCGGCTGCTGGCACGCCTCAGCAACCCCGGTCTCCCTAGCTTGTTCGCGGCTCTCGAGGGAAAGGTGCGGAGCAACGGAGCGGCGCGGGTCACGACGCGCTCACCAAGAGAATTGGAAATGAACGAGTTCAGGTCTGGCAACTTTTGAGAAAATGGGGCCAAGGGCCTCAGCTCTCTTTCCAGCGGCCTTGCCGGATCAGCGAGCACGGGGTTCGAGGGGGGCTCGGGGAGATCCAACAAGGCAGTGATCAGCACGCACACGTTATTGAGGCGACGGACGCCAAAAGGCTGGGCTAGGCCGGCGGCATGGGGAAGTGAGGCGTGGGCGATGTACTGCTTTCCTGCACGCCAAAGCAAAAAGGGTGGGCAGGGCCTGGGCTCCGTCCGGCATGTCATGGAACTCGAGCTCGCCGGCGCGCCGGCGACATCGACATCTTTGCGCCGGCGGTGGCGCGATGCGCTGCGCTGCCCGCTGCAAGACCGCCCACCGCCTTTGCGCGCCCGGGCCCAATCAGGCGGCCCGGCGCGGGCGGCGGAGTTGAATGCGAAGCCGGGCACGGGGCCGCATGCCAGCCACACGATGCACGCCGGAGGCTGCTCCTTTTCTGCGCGCCCACTCGCAGCAAGGCCAGGAAATCTCGAGGCTAGCCAAGCATGTGGGCGCATAGTAAATTCCAATGTCCCGCAATGTCCCGCCGCTGGGTCGGCGCCTATCCAGCACAAGGTTCGCCCCGGGGACGTTTTGGCGGCGCCATGCACCAGTGGCCAGGTCACGTGCACCGTCTGGCCAAGTTCCGGCCAGGCGGGTCACGTGACCACCTATCTTGGCGCCGCCTGCCAAAGGTTCTCCCGGCCGCCGAGAGGCGAGAGAAACCCGGGAGCAACGCCCCAGTCCCATGAGCCATGTCGATATAGCGCCACCAGCATCAAGATGAACCTCACCATCCCCGCGCGGCAGCTGGCGCGTCCAGGTACGTGCCACTCTCTCAATTGGCCCCTTATGACGCCTTATCTAACTTCTTCGTCCTCGCTACAGCTGCCGGCGCGGCCGCCTCCCTCCGCCCCATCGTCCTCCCTATCTTCGCCGCCAGCGTCCAACGCCGCACCTTCTTCGGTCGCCGCAGTCAGGACCCCGCCGGCGCCTCATCGAACCCGCTGCTAGAGCGCTACCTGAAGCAGAAGCCGTCGATGCAGAAGGAGAGCAATCCGCTGGGGGCGCCGACGCCCGGCAGCCTGGCGCCGGAGTCGATTTTCGAGGCGGAGCGGCGCTCGGCCGGCGAGGCGGCGCCCGAAGGCGAGCCCGGCCAAGAGCAGCAGCGGCCGCGGGAGCGCAACCCCGAGGTGATGGCGCGGGCGCTGGACCCGATGCCGCAGCTGACCCGGCGCTGGCTGCGGCGGCAGGTGGTGCGCCGGGTGCAGCGGGGCGGGCGGCTGTCGGCGCGCGACAAGGTGCGCCGGACGGAGCGCCAGCACGAGTACCGCTCGCCGCTGCTCAAGACGAGCGCCAAGAAGCTCAACTTGCTGGCGCGGCAGGTCGCCGGCAAGCCGGTCGACGAGGCGCTGCTCCAGATGCGCTTCAGCAGGAAGAAGGTCGCGCAGGAGGTCAGGGACCACCTCGAGATGGCGAGGGATGAGGCCGTCGTCATGAGGGGCATGGGGCTGGGCAAGGCCGAGGGCACCGCGGGTGACCCCACCGAGGTCGAGCTGAAGAATGGGCAGAGGAGGCTGGTGACGGATCGGACGGGCATCTACGTTGCCGAGGCGTGGGTCACCAAGGGTTCGTACGGCCTGTTTATGGATTATCGGGCTAGGGGGAGGAGGAATCGGCTGAGGATACCTTATACGCGTAAGTACTATGTACTACGGTTCACATTTCGAAGTCGTGCCGCGTCGCGTACTGATCGTTGCTCTTGTAGGGATAAACTACATTCTAAAGGAAGAGCACACGCGCGTCAGGGAGCACCAGGAGCGTGAGAGGAAACGTGCTAACCGCAAGCTGTGGGTTCCGTTGCCCGATCGCCCTGTCACAGCGCAGCATCAATACTACAAGTGGTGAGAAAGCGGAAAGGGAATGAGGGCTACATGTATAGGTATCGGTGTTCGTTCTGTGTATCATAAAGATATGGTTGAGGTTGCCGTTAGATGTCCATAGGGGTATTGTACGAAGAGTGGCTCTTCTCGAGGACTACTACAGACAGCTTCTTGCACTTTGGGATGTGCAGTCGTGCTAGTAAAGCTTTCTAAGCTAGGCGAGTATGGGCTGGAGTCAAACAAAACGTGGCCGCAGCACCCTTTCACAAAGGCCGGGTTGCAACAAGAATATTTAAAATCTTGGACCGTCAACAGCACGTTGCATACGCTCGTGCACACGCTCGTGCACTCTTGAGCACAACACCTAGCACCAGCCAATCGGCGCGTCCCGGCGGTTCTGCGTAGCTAGTTCCGCTAGCTCACCGTAGGACATCCAGCGCCGCATCCCCATCCCATCCTTCCATTCAACCAACCCACATCCACCTCATCCTTCTCTCCTCCCCCCCTCCCCCCTTCTACTCTCAAAAACCCCCCAATTGTCCCGCGACTATGGACCCCGACCCCCCGACCGAGCCTTCCGAGCCCTCGCCATCCATCTTCCGCTGGGTCCTCGGCTTCCTCCTCGTCGGCGCCGCCTGGGGCCTCACGACGCCCTTCATGCGGCGCGCGGCGCTCGCGTATGAGGCGCCGGCGCGGCCGTGGCTGGACTCGCCCGACGACGGCGGGAGCGCGCGGGGCCCCATGAGACCGTGGAAGAGGGGCTGGAGGTGGCTGAAGCGCAAGGCTGTCGGGGCGGCGTACGCGGTCGTAGATCTGTTGAGGAGGCCGGCGTACGCGGTGCCGTTGCTGATTAATGTGACGGGGAGCGTGTGGTTTTTCCTGTTGATTGGGAAGGCTGGTGAGTGTGCTGTGGGGCTGGGGGAGAGGGCATGGCGCGCGGGATTGTTTTGCTATTGGAATGCTAATGCGTTTTTCTGTTGTAGAGCTGAGCTTGACGGTGCCGATTACGAATTCGTTGGCTTTTTTGTTCACCGTGCTGGGCGAGTGGTGGGCCGAGGGCAAGGTCATTTCGCGAGGTAGATGCTTATGCGATTGGGCATAGTGGGTTCTCTCAAGTGTCGATGGCTAACTTGACAGCAGACACATGGTTGGGCATGGGCTTCGTTCTTGGGGGCATCGCGTTGTGTGTACAGTCAAAGAGTTGAGCGTGGAAGTGAGATTTTGGAAAATTCCTGCTGGGTACCTGGACTACGATTATATGAACGCGGGCTTTATGAACAGCGTCCCAAGCAATTTTACAACTATTCAAAAGTGCTCTCGTACTCTAGGTCAAAGGTCTGATCTACTCCGCCAACATCTTATACCGCTGCCAATGACTACTTTCGCTTTCCGAGCTCTAGCGCATCTTCCAGTTGAATAAACTGCTACAGCGCATCCCTAGTGACCCAATGGACCGCAACGGGTTATTAGCATCAAATCGCACTTGTTGAAAACATAGCACACTTGCGAGCGGACTTGGTGCCCCCTGAAATGCCACTTTGGAGGGCGTTCCAACAGGTGATACAGGAGACTCGCCTTCCAGCCTGGATCTAAATAGGATACTCCGTGACTGAATTGGCGGTAGATCATTTTTAGCGGCACAGCACCCAGCCGCCCAACTACATACACACAGTAAACACATTGCTGCGTCTAGGCAACTCAGTGTCCGTAAGCTCGATGATCAGCAAAGCAGCGGTTTGCTGGCGCCCTGCCACGCCATCACGTGAGTCACTAGCTAAAAGCGGTATGTGCGGACGCAAAGCCTCCTGCAAGGCACTCCAGTCCGACAGTCAGTCTTAGGAGTCAGGCCCCATGGCAAGAGCCGCGGTGTAGTAAGCACCTTAGGTAGCTGCTAATTAGGTAGTACATATTCTCCAGATCAGGAACGGCAGTAAGGCCATCTATGGGGCAGCAAAATGGCATCCTAAAACTAAACTTCTCACCTCCCTACATGTACGTACGTAGTAGTTCCCCACTATGCGCCCGACAAGACCCTGGCTGCAGTGACCTCACCTGTTTCCGAAGCAGGCAAAGCAGGGCCCGGCCGGCAAACGACATGGTGGAACCTAGTGCTGCTTAAGGTATGTAGGTCAGGCAACTCACCTACTCAGAGTCAGGAAGATGGCCGAGCACGGGCACTGCCAGGTGCTGCGGCTAACTGGTCAATGGCGGCATGGCGGCCGCTAGATACATAGTTCGCAGTGCCAAGGTGGAGTAACAAGCATTCACACAGTAACGGGGCATGTGCGGCGGCGCTCGGGGGCTTTTTGCTTTTTCTCTCTCCCTCCGCGCTCATGTTGGCGCCTCCCCATTCGCAGTTTCAGGCCGGGCGAGTTGAGTTTGTTGTGCCGCACCGCTGGCTGTGCCGCGGCGCCACCTCCAGGGTCGCCAATATGTGTCTCGCCGCTGTGATAGGACCTTGCGACCTGCATCGTACGAAGGTGCGCACGGCACGCTTTCCAGCTCGATAGTGGCTGTGGAGCAGGCCCGCGGGCTCTCTTGCGCGATCCAAATGCTGCGCTTCTGGCGCGGCGTCCAGCCGCCGGGCACGAAAGCAAAAGTTGGTGCTTGCACCTTGAGACCAGCAGATGTCCAGGCGCAATGAAAGCCGAGTAAAGCGAGTTCGGGGATGCGCAGATCATACGTGTGCCCAGACGAGTAGGATCGCGCTACGAAGCACCTCCTGGCCGGGGAAGCAACAGCGCACACCCGTTACAACGCGCGCGAACATGGGCCGCGCTCGGATAATATACGCCGCATGCAGACGACGAGACCACGAAGGATGTCGGCCCCGGCGGCGTGGGCGTGTGCGAAGCGGGCAAAAGCAGGGAGGAGAGGTTTCGCCGCCAAAGGGGCACGGGGATCTGGCACTGCCTGAGTGGCTGCTGCGCCTCTGCGGGCCGCCTGCGCCAAGCCTTGTGGCTTCCTTCGCGCATGGCAGCGCTATTTCGAGACGCGCGAGCCGCTTCGGTACTTAATGGCCAATTCCACCGCCATCCTCCGTCTGTACCGTATTCTTTTATTCCTGGAGTGAGCGTCGTGTGTGCCGCATCCTGGCTCGAGTTGTGCCTTCCGCTCGTTCTGTGTCGTGCCCTGGGACTTTCTTGACTTGCCGCGGACGCCCACGTTGTCTCGTCACCTCCGCTCCAACAACAATCTCTCCACAAAATGGGCTCTCCGAACTCGCCATGGCTGAAGCGCGTGCTCATCCCCTTCTGGGCCATCCGCGGCCTCTTCATGGCCATTCTGATCATCATCTTCGCCCTGGTACGTCCCTGGCAAGACAAGTCTGTTCCGCTCGGTCGAAGCAAGCCAACTGACGTGACAACCAGGGCATCGGCATCCTCGCTGATGACGCTCCCGGCGAGTACATTGCGTTAGTACACCCCGCCCAGCCATCACCGGTTTCCTTGGCGCTTCAACTAACAGGCGACGTAGCATCTGGGCCGTCTTCCTCGGCCTCTTCATTTTCTGCCTCGTCCTCGACATCATCACCATTGTCAAGTTCGCCCGCAACCACCTCTCGCCACGCCTCTTCCTCATCTTCAACGTCATCCAAACTACCTTCTGGACCGTCGTCTTCGTGCTCGAGATCGTCGGCGCTGCCTCGACCCGCAGCGGCGTCGGCGGCATCATCCTAACGGTCATCGTCTTGTGAGTCGTGAACAAACCCCCCCCAACCTCTTGTCCTTTTTATTTCGATGCTTGCTGACACAAGGGAACTCGCAGCGCAACGTACGTCGGCCTCCTCATCTACGGCTCCGTCGTCTTTCACCGCCACCGCAAGGCCGGCAACCGGGGCGCCTACCAGCCGACGCCCGACCAGCAGGCCGACACGGCGTACACTGGCGGACCCGCGTACCAGATGTACCCGCCCCAGCAGCAACAGCCGCAGCCACACCAGCAACCGCAGCAGATGCCGGTGTACGGGCAGGCGGCCAATTACTATGGTGGGCAGGAGCAGGGGCAGGTGCAACCACAGCACTACGGGTACGCGGGACAGCCGGTCGTCACGGAGTTGCCGGGTGAGGTGAAGTGAGCGGAAGGGAGGTGGACGGACGGGCAGATGGTGTATATTATAAAAAGGAGGGAGGGAGGAGGCGAGGCAGTGGTCACTGGACCAACGACGGGAACTTGTACGCGATAATGGGGATACTGACAATGGGCATTTATTACGGCGTTTGGCAGAGACGATGGAGCGACGCTTTTTCGGCTTTCATTTCGTTTATATCGGACCATTTTTCAGACTTTTTTGGGCTCCATGGCTACGAGATACCATAAGAAGACAATTGACACGCTTTTGAGCAACGAGAGACTGGCGACGACGGCCGGCTAGGGGGTGACGGGACGGGTGATGACGACCTTGACGCCGCTCGGCGCGTGAGGCTGCACGCTCGAACGTGGGCGCGGCGCGTGAGTGGCTTGTCCCGGTTGCCGGGTTGGAGCATCGTCTCTACTCGGCATGTCGGCGGAGTGAAGCTCCTCCCCACGGGCGGAACGAAAGCGGCAGCTTGGACAACGTAAAACAGTCCACGAGCGCACCCACGGGAGGCGAGCAAGGGATGTACGTACAAGAACCACGCCAGCCTGCTTGTTGCGCAGGAACGCGAGTTGGACGCTCGCAGTCAAGCGCATCGTGGGCAGCCCGAACCCGCGCGGGTGACCAGGCCCAATCGGGCAACTAGCTGGTGCTCACCGCCCGCCGTCACGCGGCGCTGATTGGCCAATGCGGCTCACGCGCTCTTCTCGGCGCGTGGCTTCCGGCCAACTAGCCCCGGCCCGAAAAAACGCCGGGGGGAGCCTCCGCGCCCTTTCCGTCTCGTCCGTCCGGCCAACCTTGCCTTCACACGTTACCGGGCGTGGTCTTGTATATATATCGGCGGGAGCCAGCCGGATCTCGAAAAGCTTTCCTTGTCTTGTTGCATTCTCCTTCGCCTTCTCCCCGGCACATCTCCCGTCTGGTCGGCATATCTGTCTGCATAGCAGCACTCCGTCTCCAACATCTCTCATCCTCCCCTCTCACCACCCGCCATGACCACCCAAGAACCCTACACCCTCGACCTCGCCGGCCGCGGCTTCATCCAAGGCCTCACCTTCGCCGACGAAGCGACCGGCGCCCCCATCGCGCACCGCTTCGGCGGGCTTCCCTACGCGCAGCCGCTGGCTGGGCGGCCGCGCTGGCGCCGCGCCCGGCCGCTCGACGACGCCTTCGTCTACGGCACTCGCGAGCGGCCCGGCAGCTTCGCCGGCCAGTGCACCGTGTGTCCGCAGCCGAGCTTCGATGGCAGCTCCGTCACCCACGGTTGCGAGGAGAACGAGGATTGCTTGCAGGTGAACGTGTGGGTGCCGGCGGGGGCGGAGCCGGGGGACGGTGAGTGATTGGTGCTTGCGTTTACATAGGTTGCTGAACGTGTTGCTAACGTGAGGGTGGAAAGGGTGGCCTGTCTTCGTCTACATCCGTAAGTGCTCTCTATTCTGCATGTTGTTTCACATTCCCCCCTGAAGGTTCACATCTGCCCAGATGGCGGCTTTCTCCAAATGGGCGACGCCAACGGCCTCAACCCGCTCCATTTGTACGCCGAAACAGACTGCAAGTTCGTCTTGGTGGAGCCGGCGTACCGCCTAAACGTACTCGGCTTCCTCGCCTCCAAGGAACTTCAGGAGGAGGCCAAGACGGACGGCGACGAGACCGTCGGCAATCTCGGCTTCTGGGACCAGCGTCTTGCTCTTGAGTGGACGCGCGACAACATTGAACTTTTCGGGGGTGATCCAGATAACATCACCGTTGGCGGGTACTCCGCAGGCTCCCACTCCACCTTCTACCAGCTCCAGTACGACCTCTTTCAGCCCGACGAAAACAGCCTCATCCGCCGCGCCATCATGTGGTCTAACGGCCCCGGCGTGCAGCCCAAGTCCATGCGCGAAGCCCAGGCCCAATTCGACTGGCTGCTCAAAGCCGCCGACATCCCGCCGACCATTTCGTCTGAGTCGAAGCTCGCCCGGCTCCGGGCCATGGACCCCGCCACGCTCATCCTCGCCTCGACCTCGACCCCGCTGCACGAGTACCGTGCCACCACGGATGGCGCCTTCGTGCGGCCCGACCTCTTCGCCGCCATCGATGACGGCCGCTTCGCGGCGCGCATGCGGCGCCGCGGCGTCAGCCTCCTGACGGGCGAGTGCCGCGACGAGCGCTTTCTCTACGGCACCTACCGCCCGGCCAAGGAGGACAGCCTGCCGGCGCTGCTAGACCGGCTCGACGCCGATTACGGCCCGCGCGCCGTCGACGCATTGCGCCGCTTCTACTTCCCCGAAGGCCGACTACCCGACAGCATGGAGGATTGGCGCTCCGACGCCTTTGGGAAAGTGTACTCGGCCATGCAGATTTACGCGACAGAGCGCGGGTTCATTGCTGGGCTGGTGCGGGGTGGGGTCGCGCTGGGCGCGGCGGAAGAAGAGGGCAGTAGGGTCACGGAGAAGGCACGGGATGAGGACGTGGTGGATTCGATTTCAGATGCGGAGTTTGATGTTGTGGCGGGGTGGGGTGGAGAAGAGTTCGGAGGCGCGGTGCACGGTGTGTCTGGGGAGGAGGAGCGTGAGGAGGGGGCAGAGCAGGAACAAAGGGGTGTCGAGGACGTTGAGACGGAGCATCACCCCAACGAGCACGGCGATGACGACGTCGATCATGTTGATGCCCAAATCCCGCTTATGCTCGACGAAAACCGGCACCGCATCGGCAAGCAGTCCGAGGGAAATCCTCGCCGCAAAGGCCCAGGCTCCTCGTCTTCCCCCGGCGCCGCCCTCGCGCCGCCCCGTCCGCACTCCCGCCTCTTCCGCTATCGCATCGACTTCCGCTCCTCGGTCGTCCACGACAACCCCACCTGGGGCGTCTTCCACGGCAGCGACATGACGCTGTGGTTCCTTGGAATGACGGCGACGCTGCCGCCGGGCGAGAAGGCGCTGGCGCGCGAAGCGCTCGTCGAGCCGCTGGGCCGCTACCTGCGCGGCGAGGACCCTGGCTGGGGCGTTAGCGGCAGAGATGCCAGGGAGATGCGGAGGGTGACGAGCGAGGGGACGGTGGATATATGGAGGGATGGACGGTGGGAGGAGGGTGTGGGGCTGTGGGAGGAGCTGAGGAGGGCGGGCGTGGCAGCAGGGGAGGGGAGCGGGAGCGGCGTTGCGAGGGGTGGGCCCAAGTTATGACTAGCTTGGGGGTTCAGTGGTTGTGGGGCCTCTCGGGGATTAAGAGGGTGGATGAGTGCGTGGTGGGGGCGCTGTAACGTGGGAGAGGATGGGCATGGGGAAAGGAGGTTAGAGGCTTGGATGTGGTTATGCTTGATGCTTTGAGCGGGGGTTGCTAGAAATAGTGACGGTATGTGGGTAGCATGAATGTTGTGAATATCCTGCTCTTGGGAAGTGGCGTGTGGGTACCCTGTGGTGTGTGAGCATTCTAAGGTGATACTTTCCTGGGAATTTGTTTGTGGTCTTGTCAATCTTGGTGTTCGTTGCAGAACTGGGAATTGCTAATGTAAGATTGTTCTTTAGACTAGGGGCACCATGATGCACATAGCCTTTTGTAAAGAACACCGGACTCGAACGACCCCAAATAAACCAGACGGCATCTAGAAAAAGTAACCACGAATTCTGTTGCAACACCGCGGGACAAATATTGTGAAGAGCCTAGAAATTATTCCTTTTAAACAAAACTTCACCGCTATCCACCTGACTCATGCCAGTCTGGCTACCTTGGAGAATGCCAGCTCGACACAAGTCCTCAATAAGCGAAAATATCATACCGTCGCATCCGTTTGCGGCCATGATCGAAACTGTGACTGGGAGCTTCTCGGTATGGTTCGTAACGCTGGAGTAGTATTCCGCTTCGCCGACTGCGTGGGATGTTAGACATTACGCAGTTCAAGGGTCTAGACTGCGTACTTGGCACAACCACATCCGGGGCCTCCGAAAAAACCGACAACATGGTCTCCGAGAATCCAAATGGGGGCCGCGGTGGATCCCGGTGTTCGTAGCGATACGTGGGCACGCGAGAGTTTACGTAGAAGACCAGGCTATCCGAGCAAGTGTCGGGACTCGGTCTCAGGACCTCGCTGCTAAAGAACTCCATGAATGCCGTCTTATTTGCCTCCGCCTCTTCCAGCCGCGGAGGTTGGCTATCCCCGTAGCGCCATCGGGCGAGCGGGACGGGATCGACGAACGGAAGCCGGCCGTCGTGGGCCATGGCGTAGTCGGCATAGAACGGATCGCGCAGCCGACGCGTTTGCTCCTGCGAAACGAATATGGCGTACGTTTCGTTGAACATGTCATCCAGCGGAGGTGTTCCCGCCGGCCGAGTCGAATTCCATCGCGCCCGGATATCAAAAGGCAATGCTGTAGCGTTGATGAAGTCCGTGGCATTAGAGAGCCAACTCATGAGAAGTTGGTCGCCGGGTTCCCGGGCTTCCGTGGGGAACCCAACCGTCTTGATATTCACCGGATATGCCGAAGAGATTGTGATGTTGCTCCCGTACATGGCTTTTGCGGCGGCCGTCCAGATCGCCGGATCCCGCGCGAGCAACCCGGCCGTGTCGAGTTGCGGCGCCAGCGACATGGCGTCCGCCATGGGGGCGAGGCCGTGCGACGGCCGGTTGCCATACACGCCCTGCACAGCGGCCGGCCACCTCACGCTGCCGCCGGTGTCGGAGCCGAGTGCAAGGTCAAGCCACGGATAGGCGCCGGCGCCAACGCCAGGCCCAGACGACGACTCAGACGAGTCCTGGTAGCCGTCGCCGCGTGGGTTGAACGGCTGGTGGTAGTCGACCCAGTCGCCGCCGTGCTCGCCATTGGCGAACTGGCTCGTCTTCATCTTACCAACCACGACGGCGCCGGCGTTGAGCAGGTTCTGCACCACGGCGGAGGTCCGGGTCGCTGCCGGGTACAAGTGGTACCACGCGCGGTTGCCGTTTCCAGTCTTGAGTCCGGCGATGTCGAAGATGTCCTTAACGCCTAGACGGATTCCGGCGAGGGGCTGCTCTTCCGTTCGGGTGTAGTATAGACGCGAAGGAACGGCGATGCTGAGTGATTGGCCTGGGACACCGGCCGGCAGCACCGCAAAGGTGCCGTTCGACTTCTCGATGGCGGTCTCAGTGAAGGCACCTTCGAAGTCTGAATAGAGCCTATAAGCTTTGTATAACAATCCCGAGGCTGACGCAAAGTAAGGTCCGTTTGGGATCTGTCTGTAATTCGTTCTCGAAATGTCGTAGGGTACGGCCCCTGAACTCAAAGTGGTGTTCCCCAACTGGGGTTGACTCGAACCGTTATATTGGACGATAGCGTCTAACTGTGTTAGGCAGCAAAGTACATTGTACACATACTGTCGAGCATACAGAAGGCGAAGGTCTACGGCGACGCTTTTTGAACGTGCGCAAGTTGCTAGCGATTGGATCAAAAGGACATACATTCAAGAAAAGCTTGTTGGAACACATCGTCTCGGTTGCCAAAGTCAAGAGCTACAGAAGAAAGGTCCTCCGTGCTAAAAGACTGCAAAGTTGTAATGACGGTAACTGGAACTAAACCGGCGGCCCCAGAACCGCTAAAATTGAAGGTTTGGATGGAGACGCTCCCAACGGATTCCGGGGCGACAAAGTAGGGGACTTCGCTCAGCATCATGGTGATTCCAGCGGTATATAAGGTAGCCCGAGTAGCCTTGAAGATGGTTGCGAGACCTAGAAGGAAGTGCGCTGTCCTCTTCATCCTCAAAGCTGACTGGAAAAGAGCGGGTTTCAGCGTCCACGAGGGAAGAAAATTGAGGTCTCGCACGAAACGGGTCTATACCGTGAGCTGTGGCTGGTATATTTCGCTCTAGTACGTATGAACCCTGTATGTTGGCATAGATTTGGATACTATCTGAGCGATAAGCAACCGGACACTGCAAACAGCTTCCTCCGCTAAAGGACTTACTGTAGAGGGCAACGGTAAAGCCGCACTTTGACTATGTTCCTACTGGATCTACGATATGATGAACTAGTCTATCCTCAGTGCAAAATAGGTTAGAGGAAGACGCACCGCAACTGGCGTATAATTCCGTCGCTTACTGTGGGTGAAGATAAAATCGAGCCTTAAAAATAAGCGCCCACGGACCGCGATGGCCCGAAGCAAAGTGTACCGCGGGTATGGGATTAAACGTCAACCATGGACGACGTCTGTTGTAATCCACGCACTGTTTTTGATCTTTTGTATTGAGTAAACTCTACAACTGGAGTCCTACATACATACAGTGGGAGTTTAGTGGCCAATATACTCTAAACTCACATGATTGGTTGTTTTACTCTAACATGACGCTGCTCTTTGCGAACGGATGATAGTCGCCTTCATTCACCCATTCCCACTGTGCCTCCCACAGTGACTCATCCATCTGCGAAGCATCCATCCCGGATACAACGCCCCTGAATCGAGTCAGCAATCCATTACAACAACTATAAGAAAGCGACGAGTCATACTCATCCTCAGCAAGGACTTCGAGCCCGGGAATGCAGTCCACCAAGGCAATCAGAACGTAGGAGCCCACCAACGACCAGAAGAAGCCGATCAGAGCCTCCACAATCTGGATCCACAGCTGCCTAATGTTGCCGTCAAAAAACACACCACCGTCAATTACGGTCGCGCCGTCGTACGCCGCCACTTCTTTCCTCGCGAACAAACCCGTGGCGATAGTGCCCACGAACCCCCCAACGCAATGCGTGGCGAACGTGTCGCCATTGTCGACCCATCGGAACCGCCTAGCCGCGTCCGTGAACTTGATTCGCAACGCTTGGCGACAAATGACGGCGCCAAAGACGCCGAAGAAGAAAGACGTCGTCATATCTATAAACCCGGCGGACGGCGTGATGAGGACGAGCCCCGCAATGGCGCCCATGAATGTCGAGTCGAGCGACCACTTTCCGGACTCGAAGTACGTGATCAGCGCCCACATAATCGCGCCGGCCGAGGCGCACAGGTTGGTCACGCAGAGCGCCATGACAGACTTGAAGTTGAGGCTGAGCGTGGTGCCTGCATCAAAGGCAAGCCAAGCGCCCCAGATGGTGACCATGGCGATCAGCTGGCACAGCGTATTATGGGGCCTGTGCAGTGCTAGGTGCGATGGCGTGCGCTTCTCCGACCTGCGCGACCGGCACAGCGGATATGATAGGTACAAGCTAAGCGCTGAGGCCGTTGCGCCGCTACAGATGTGGACGGGAGTGCCACCGGCGAAGTCGAGTGCGCCCAATTCGCCCAGGAAGCCATCGTCGGACCAGACCATGTGGGCGAGAGGACAGTAGATGAACGTGGACCAAAGCTAATCTGTTATTACGGCTCCCAAGCATCCTCCGTCTCCCGTCCAAACTTACAAAAATAAACGGAATGAGCGGCAGTAGCCTGCCTCGCTCACACGCCCCGCCAATGGCAATTGCACACACGGTCGCACAGAAAATCAGCTGAAACTCGCTGAACAAGATGGCAGGAATCGTCCCTACGGGCTCAGCCAGGACGCCAATGTGAAACGCGTTCTTGAGGCCGCCGATGACTCCGGATCCCTCGCCGTACGCAAGCGAGTAGCCAATCATCCACCACTGGACGGAGCAGACGCCGACAGCGAAAATCGCCGGCATGAACGACGCCAGCCCACTCTTCCGCGTCGAATAGCCTGAGTAGGCGAGGCCGACGGCAGGGATGATAGACCAGCAGAAGACGCTGCAGGCGAGGACGAAGACGGTGTCAGTCTTGTCGCAGGCCTCCCAGGCCTCTGCGATCGAAGCCGCGCCCATCGTATTGAAGCAGCACAAAATACTGAGGGAACGCACACGCAGTAGAGGACAGAAGAGTTCAAGGAGACACGCTTGTTTTTACGAGGAGCTCGTCGTCAGACTTCTCCCGGGGTTCTTATCAGGATGCACACCATAGGGAATGCCAAGGTACCGGGCACCCGGCCAGTTCACGGCCACCATGCCTGATCGAGAATATCAGTCTGCAAGAATATCGGGTGGCCTATTTAGGCCTAGTTTACCAACCTCTAACAGGGGTCTTAGATCTGCAGCTCCAGATAGCACTATCTTTCCAATGTGAAGACTTGGCCCACCCATTCTATAGGTATCTGTTATCATCCACGTATACAACCTCGCGTACAAGGGTCAGAGACCAATATCTACCTCGCTTCGTATTCACTAATAAAATACACTACTTCTAACAGTAGTCCTAGATCTGCCGTGTCTTAAGGTGTCACGGAGTGACACTGCGCACCCACCATACTGTTGTGTGCGTAACTGGTTGACATGGCGACAGTCGCCTAGGCGACTGCGCACCCACCATACTGTTGTGTGCGTAACTGGTTGACATGGCGACAGCCGCCTAGGCGACTGTCGCCCACCTTTTCTTCGCACGCACGCCGACTTGTAGATAGTTCTTCACGCAACGTCTTGTTAATTGAGCACCCTTTCATCGCGAATCAGTCTAGTTAGCGCGGCTGAGCGCTCTTCATCAGCGACTTACGACCGCTTCTACCGCTTTCGTGACACTTACAGACCGTGACACCTAGCTCTAATATCTCTCTATCCTCTTATAGTCTCCTTATACTACTAAGTTTCTCACAGCCCTAGACTAGTCTCTAGCTACTTATCTAAACTTAGCTATAGTATTCTGCTAATAGCTCTTGTTATAACTAGATACTAACAAACTTTTGCTAAGCAATATGGTTTACTTGCCTTAAGGATGTTCTCAGCTTACTTTGTTCGCCTTA
>MU001676.1:1157972-1243981 GCA_010093515.1 Lineolata rhizophorae | reverse complement strand
CTCTCAGCATGCTAGAAGGAATGTAATTGGTCGATCATCCTGCCATTGAGGCTCAATTGCAGCAAGAAATGCTGGTGGATGCTCCCATCGCGGTGGGCGTCACCACCAAGAGAAGGCGATGTGGTCGCTGCGGCATTGAAGGACACAACTCCAGAACATGTCAAGCTGCTACTCAGGCTTCTGCTGGTTCAAATGACGCTTAAAACACTCGAATCCGATGAGAATTGGCCAAGATATTGGCATTTTGCTGATGGAGATGTTGCTGGGTGGGCCACTAGGTGGTGGATTACGTTACTGCTTGATCTCTTTGACATTGCCAGACACTTTATCTACCTTTACATCGATGGTTTCGACTATATCCTTTATATCAGTAACATTCTTCTCGGTCATTTCTACTATAACATAGGTTAAAGCTACGTTTATCTAGAGCTCCTTGTTGACGAGAGACTTTAATCGCGTATACTCAGCATTGATGCCGGCATCGTCATTATATGCAAACACCTTCAGAAATGATAATGCATGACTACCAATCTTGCCCCGTATAAGGCTTATATACTTTTCGCAAATTCTTACGAAGCTAATAAGGAGCTCGTTTAGGATCCGCTTAAGGTAGGTAGGTAGGTAGGTATATTCTTACTCCCATGCCGGCACGCTTCGGCCGAAGGGGGGGGTGTCCGCGGCTAATCTTCGGCGAATCGCCCGATTTTCGCGACCCGCGCTAACTAAATCCGCTTAAGCCTTAGGTCTAGTTCAGCGCCCTTGGCTTCTCCGCTAACGTAAACATCGAAGCGTGTAAGCACGTCTGTAACGCGCCCTATTATATCGGCAGAGGTCGTAAAGATGCGCTTGTAGTTTTGCGTTATTGTAATGAGGAAAGTCAAGGCGCTATAGCAGAGGCCTGCTAGGCCGAAAGCCTATTTGTTTGATAAGAGCCCGTTCCTTATTTTAGAATTAAATCGTGAGATTACTATTGATGCTCCTTGCGAAGCCAGACCCCCCAAACGACCGATATCGGTAAATGTTTTACCTACTATATCTTTGGCCTTGCGATATTTCTCACGATACTCGGAGTCTCTTTGCTTTTCAGATTTGATACGTTCAACGACCTAGGAGACGCTAACGTTCGTCGTTGACCCTAGCGATAGCCCTGTCCTTTCTTCGAATTCCTCCTAGAAGTTCGTTAGCATTATTTTGGCAACTAGCGACGCATAGAGCATTGCAAACTAAGGTATTTTTCCACATCTAATCTAAACTCGGCTCTTTCTTAGGTCGTGCTTCGGCCATCCCGACGGCGGAATTGACTAGTACTAACTACCAGAAGACAGTCTCTCTTCGAGCAAGAATAGCTAAAGAGTACGAATTTGCAAGCATCGGTTTCCATAGTACGTTGGGTTGCTGTATAGCAGCGACGCAATTTGTACTTAAGAACTGGCAATGGCACACATCATATTAAGCTCCACGGTTCTAGCCGTAGTAGCTCGGAAGCTTCCTACCGGCAACTTGCAGGCGCGAATGTCTGCCCTAGCAATTAATTGGGCAAAGTCCTGAGTACAAGGGCGGAAGCGGGCTCGGGTGCTCCAACTGAGACACGGCGGCTGACATTTGGCCGGCTGAGAGTGGTGCGATCGGCCTGACTGGACCTGTGAGAAGCTCGCTTGGGCACTTGTGGCAGAGCCATGGTGGCTAGGTTCTAGCCCAAGGCCCGGCGCTACAATTGTAGATCTCCAGCCGGCCATTAGGCAGCAATATCCGCGAATCTGTGCTGACCAACACGCTAATGAGACTTAGTACTAGAGCTAGCCTCGAGTGCAAAGCCGGAAGCTGTAAATGGGCATCGAAGAAGGCGATTGGCGAGATGCGGTGGCTGGCATAGCTACGCTAAGGGCCTCAGACGTCCTTGAGCCCTCCACGCAATGGCGCCCTCGGATAGGACTGCGACCTAACGTATGTAGTTCTTGACGAGACGGGATACTCCGTACAGCTGCTGCCATGGCCGACGGTTTGCGCCTACCTAGTTGCTAGTTTTATGTTGGTAAGCCAGGTGAATCTACGTAGTAAAGACAAGTGCTAGTGTCTCGATTTTCGATCAGGAATGATCTACCGACCAGTGACAAGAATGGTCTTTTTTTTTTGGTTGGGGGGGAAGATGACCGTTATTGTAGAAATAAACGTCTACGGAGTCAGTCGCGAATTCGAAGTGGGTCAGATAGTGATATAATGCATTTGGTGTAGTTGTGAAAATCTGAGATTGAATGATGGAAAACACTCTTGGAGAGCTAATCGGCTGAATGACTAGGAGCGCATTACAATGTAATTCGACGGCGACTGGCGCATTTACAGCTTTAACAGGGTTATGTCACCGTCCTAGCATCCAGAGGCGAGTGAAGATTCCTGGTTTAACATCTATGCAGAATTTGGAGAGAAGCAGTGGTGGATCTCTAAGCTAGGAGAGCATAATGTAGAATCTAACTGGGGTATTTTTCGTGCCTTTGATTGGAAGTCGTAATTTCAGCCCATTATTCGCGGACTATATGGTTCAAGATCTTAATGGTAGAGAGACAAGAAATGCCATTGGAGGTACAATGTGATGGATGCGGACCACGCTCTTGTGTACCGTGAAAAGTCGTCAAGCCAGGGGAGAGAAATTGGGATGAGGTCGATATACGATGCCAGCACTTGCGGCTCGGCTCGGCTCCCTACTCTCGTTTACCCCAGTCAACCAATGGAGCCAATCAAGCGAGCTTGTCAAACACTTCTCGCCGGACAGCCGCTTACGGCACACTACCTCATCAAGCAAGGATGGCAAAACAATCGGCATTGCAAAGCATTTTAGCATCGGGCACCGTCGTTGCGGTGGACACTGCAGACTTTAATAGTACGGGACTTTGCTTCTCCTCAAGGCCGGCTCGCTGACGCGGTCTAGCCCTCCGCAAATTCGGAGCTTCCGAAGGCACGACCAACCCGTCTCTACTCTACGCTGCGGCTGCAGACCCCCAATATGCGCGTCTCGTTGACGAGGCCGTGGCATATGGGCGCTCCATTGCCGCGAAGAAGGAAAGGAGGCAACAGGCCGCCGCGGCAGTCGAATACCTGGCGGTCGGATTTGGCACCGAAATTCTCGACTGCGGCTGCAAATGTGTCGCCACCGAGATTGATGTGCGTCACTCTTTTGATACCGAGCAAACTATCGCAGCAGCGCTTCGCGTGATAGCGCTCTACGCACAGCGCGGGATTGCAGCAGATCGCGTTCGCATCAAGATCAGCGCGACTTGGGAGGGCATCCAAGCGGCCCGGAAACTCGAGAGCGAGCACGGTGTGGGCACGCTTGTAACTATCGTATTCGGGATGACGCAGGCAATCGCCGCAGCTCAGGCAGGCGTGACCATGATCGCACCCTATGTTGGACGTATTGGAGACTGGCACAAAGCTCGAGGGAGCAAGGAGGGTGAAATGATGGGTGTCGTGGTCGTTTCACAGATGCAGGCGTACTTGAGGAAGTGGAGTTTCAAAACCAAAGTGATGGGCGCAAGTTTTCGGAGTCCGGAGCAGGCGCTCGCACTTAGAGGGACAGACGTGCTCACGATCGGACCGAAAATTTTAGACCAGCTTGCGGAGATGCAGGTTGAGAACGCACCTGAACCGGTAACACTTCCAGGTGAGTAATGGGTAATTCGACCACAGAATACTTGTCGTTGACAACTCGCAGACGGTGCCCTGGAGGAGCAGGATATCGGCAAAAGTGAAGACGCCTTCAAGTGGGCTTACATACACGATGCCTGCGCAGTTGAGAAATCTGCGGAAGCAATGAGAAAGTTTGGCGAGGATACGGAGATGCTTGAGGCACTGTTGTTGACTAAATTCTAAAGCGTGTTTATAAGGTACCAAGGGCCCAGTTAGTTGGCCTGCCACGGCTATATTGCAATCGATAAATGATTTCGCAATATGCCGCGATACTCTCGATAAACCTTAAATAAATTTCGCTATTCTACGCTTTAAATCGGATTTTAGCGGCCAAGCAGGCTTTGATGATTCCGTCCCAGTTGACAGGCGTACCGCCATTAGCAAGGCATAACCTGCGGAGATCAATTTCTCAGTGACAAAACCAAAATAGTTCTTGAATATTTTGGCCTCTATGGACCGCGGGCTCCTCTAATTTTGAGTATTCGTGGCGCGCTCAATCTCAACTACGAGGCTTGACACGGCAAATTCAACCCTGTTGGCAAGCAGTTTGCCATGGGGTCCGTGTGAGTTGGCCTATGGAAAAGGAACCTTAGAGTAGCAGGGATGACAATAAGAATGAGAGCAACCGCCGTTGTGCTGCATCTTGGCAAGGTTTGCACGTCAGCGACGCCCTGTTCCTGTAGTCCCCTTACGGATATATCACGCTCCATCTAGCTTTCGCAGCGAACTCGCTCTAAGCCCTCGACCTACAATAGAATACCAGAAGACATACGCATTGCAAACATTGGTTACAAGCATCCGGAGCTAAGAATGGCACTTGATCCTCTTTTCGATTCTCGTTCAAAAGGTTCAACTCGGTGGCGACGTACAGTCCCATGCTCACACTCTCATGAAAGCAAAGGCTATATTGCTAGCTGTCTGCTACAATGCAATAGACGTGGAACAAGTTTAGCCCGGCTCATGTCTCTCGATTATGTAGCTCAATCCGGGGAGATGTTGATATCGTCCCGATGCCCGATGGGCCTCAGACGTATGCAAGGTGTGTGCTGTCGACAAGACTTACATGAGAACAGGGGTGGCGGAGAGACGGGCTCCGGCTATGTTTACCCTTAGCCTACGCTGAACTGAGTGCTCGGAGGCTCAAGAGGTGGTTACGAGTAGAGTGTGAGAAACATGTCGAATGATAGTTAGAACGGACATCCAGCTCAGCTAGTCTCCGTTAATCCTAAGACTTCAGTGGCATGGAAACCTTCCCGAACCTCATACTAGCGAATCTCCCGCCACCTTCTCATCGTTACGAGATGCGACAGTGCGCGGATACGGCGAGCCTTTCTAGACATTCGAACTGCTCGATAAAGGTGCTATAATGCTCGATCACACCTCGTGCATCTTTAGAAACTGGAGCGCAACAGTGTATGTCATCAAAGTGGCCCCGCCGCCTAGGCCTCGATCCTGGACGCTCGGCCAAGTGCGACAAGGCAAAAAAAGGTCGCTTGAGCGAACTGTCCTAAGAGCGTTAGTCCTTCGCACATTTTCCAAGCCTATACACGGGTTGTATATAAATCACCTCCAAGGGATCAATTAGGAGAACCAGATTCAGTCGAACACGAGTTCAAATATACGGCACGAGACAGCGGGACTTGCAAAGGCTTCAATCCGTAATCTCCATACACGTCAGGCCCGTCGGGACCTTCATCGGGCTTGCTCGTCAGTATAGGCCTCCCATGATTCTGCAGAGCAATCCGATCGAAATGGTGTAAAGTACCAAAGACTGCATCATTGCGAGAATATCATTTGAAACCTCGAAGACGTTCGAAGCAGGACAAGTAAAATCGGAACGAACGACTTCAAAAGCGAGGCGGAGCACCCTAATCATTCACACGTGCGCCCATGCCACCGTGCTCCTTGCCGATCAGTAGCCCGGGAAACTCCAGGATCGTCAGTTGAGCGTATCTAACCACAAATGACTTCACTCCCAACGGGCATTCGAAACCAGACAGGCCACACCATAGACTGTCCAACGCTTAGAGGGCATTTAATCTGCGCCAGAGCTTGATATTTGAGGATCTCTGGAGGATCCTAATTCAGCATTGCTACCTGAAAAAAAATAATAGTACAGTTACCTCCCGGGTATCCCGCGGCTTTCGCGCCATACACGGCCCAAGCCATGCAAAAATCGTGCCTCATTTACAACATAATGCTCAATATCAAAAGAACTTTTAGGTAGATCCCCGCGGTACATCCTACTCCCATTAAGCACGCTTGTGACCAGGTGGGTTGTCCGAGTCGAGCGACACCTCCCGCATGGCGCGTGCGTAGTCACCCCCTGCAAGATTTCCCACGTCGTGCAGCTCCAAGGTACTATCGTTAGGGTCGAACGTACGCGGAGGACTCGGCTGTCGCCGATGCTTGGGATCGACCGAAGATGGCCCTACCTCGTCCCGGTCTCGACTGTTTCCGTTCGCGAGATACCGCTTTTTACCCTGGGGTATTTTCTCGAAATGGCTCTTTCGCGTGTTCGTCTCTCGCCATTTATGAGGAAAGTAGACGCTGTCGGGACTAGGAAGTCGGTCTTCGTGGCGGGGGTTGGCCACGGAAGACCATTGGGCTTCGAGTTCGCCATCGTCACGCATCCTTTGATCGCTGCTGTCGATGGCGAAGCTTCCGAGTCGGCTGACCTTATAGGCCCGCAGCCTGTCCAAGGCGGTCTTGAAGTCGTCGAGGATGGCCGAGTCCGTAAGACACTTGAAAACGAAGCTAATCTTCCAGAAAGGGTTTATGCCGACGGGAAGGCCGGACGCGTCGAATGTGTTGGTGACTGAGCAGACGTCTAAAACGATGAAAATAATGCTGATAATCATGGCGCCAAGCATGACGCCAAAACGAGGAGAGAGACGGATGATCTCGCTGAGCGATAGCTCGTAACGAGTCTTGATGTTGTAAAACAGCAACACGGTAGTCGCAATCCACCAAGGGTCGCTATCGGTCGTCAGCGCTCCCTCGGCGTTACAAAGAAGATCTAAATCTTACCGGCAGAGCGCCTCCCACGGCCGTGTCCGCAGGAATATGGTGTTGACGTTGTGGAAGTAAGCAAAATTGGCGTAGATTTCGAGCACCCAGTACGGCTGCACGAGGATGACGCTCCAGATGAAGAGGAGGCTGATGGGACGACGTAGGAAAGGTTTGATTTTCATCCAGGCGATGACGTTGTGGAGGGACCAGGAGGCGTTGAGGAATATAGCGCTGACGGACAGCCACCACGCGTACATGGGATTGTGGAGCAAGATCCAGAAGCCGTGCCAGATGCCGAGAAGCAGCTGCGAAAGGATCAGTAACTAGCGCGCCGCTGCGTCCAAGTGTGGTGGACTGACTTCGAGCAAAATGAGCTTGTGGAGGAGGACACCCTTCCTCATGTTGGCGAGGGTGATGGAGGACATGATGATGAGCGAGCCGACCATGAAGCCCTGGGCCCAGCCTTCGAGGACGAGCCCATCCGGATCGGTAGGTTTGGAGACCTCCCGCTTGAGGACGCTGGGGGACTCCATGCTGGCGGGCGCGACCTGCGGGCGGCCGCCGAAGACGAGCGTGCGGGTCGGCGACGAGAGGTGGGTGAGGTGGTGAGGCGGTGGTGAGATGGTACGTCAACCGGGAGCACAGGACTGCCCAGCTGCGGCGGGAGGATCAACACGCGATGCTACCTGCGCAGAGCATGACAGCGGTTCGGGCGCCGCGCCATTCGGTCGAATAGTACGGTGGTCGAGGACTCGAGGCCGATGTCGCCGTGCGGGTTGCGGTTGGTGAGAGCGGAGCGGAAGGGGGAAAGACGCGCGACTGTCGCCGGACGATGCAGGCACCTTTCTCCGCAGTGGCTGGATTTAGTGACCCCATTTTCCCCAGCCGGGAAAAACTTGGCCTGGAACTGGCCGGGGAGTGGCAGCGGGCAGGGGGACGGCTGAAGGACGCCGGGGGGTGGTGACCCGTCGAGCCTGTCAGGTGCGGCCCAAGCGGCAAGACGAGGCCTCCCGGCGCGCTTGGCGGCCGAGGCTCCCCCTCGCCGCGGGGCCGCGACTGGGCCCGCCGGCCCTCGGTCGCCGCCGGCCGCCTGGCACGCCGCGCCACAGCGCAAAGCCGCCCACTCACCGCCCGCGGGCGCAGCGACGCGCGCGCCCTCGCGGGAGTTTAATGAGGCCGAACAATTAAGCGGCCACGAGCCGAGCCAGGCCCGCAGGGCCCGAGAAGACCAGGCCGGGCTTAGCGAGCGTGCTCCTGCCGTCCAGGGGCCGCGTCTTGATGACCCTCGTCCGTTTTGCGCGTCCGTTCCTTGGTTGCCCTCCCCGCGCGCCGTCCTCCCGAGTCGTTCTTGCTCGGCACGTGCAGAGGCCAAGCTTCCACCGTTGGCTGGCCTGAGCACCGGGTACACACAGCCCAAAAAGCGCCAAAAGGCTCTTGCAGCGTTCTGAGCGACAATTGGCCAACGGTCAGGCGTGACCAGAGCACAGAATCGAACGAGACGTCCCCGGCGGTTTCAATACGAACTGCCCCTCCCGCTCGGAGGACGAACGTTGTCGCAGTTGCCGTACCTCGAGCACCGAGACATTCGCCGTCACCAAGCCCAATCCGCGCTCCGTTCTTTGCTTGGCCGCGCCGGATAAATACACCTTCTCCTCGCGGGTAATCCGCGCGCCTACTACGCACGCAGATGGAGTTTCCTCCGTGCAGGCGGTCTAGGAACCCGGACGCGATGACATCACCCCCCTTTGGGCTCCCGATTGGCTCGTATTTGCATGCGGTGCTTTAGCGGCACTGCAAACCACAAGCATGTCCTTAGGTCGCCAATCGTCGAGCAATATTCGCGTCGAGGGCTTTGCGTTTGCGGTTCGGAACGTCTACATACTACGTAGCTTTCGACCAGCTCGGGGTGCCGAAGAGGAACCGGCGCGACGTCCACGCTGCCCGCTGCTGATCACTTAAGCGCTAAGGACCCTGAACCGGACCTCGGGACGCCGCCGGCGAGCAGCCCTGGGACGGCGTTGCGGACCGGCTAGCGTTCCGTCGAGCGCCCGCTGCGACGCAGCGTTGGCTGTGACGTGATCGCGAGAAACCACAAATGCTCTTCGCCTCTTCCACAACTTGCGTAGCGGATCGGAATTTCCTTGGCCCGGATTACGCGATATGTTAGCGTTCGAGTCCTTATTGCGTGGTAGAACCCTTAGAGGAACAGGGCATTCCTCGCATCCCTCGGTCCACGGCTTCCAATGCAACAATCCGCACGTCGTTAGCTCGCCTATCCACCAGATAGAATCTGGAGGCCAAAACATACGACCTAGTTCAGGTCCAGCACAATACTACGTACAATGTTCCGGACACTGTCACCACGTGCATTCGTAGTAGGTACATACCTACATAGTGCTGTTCCAGATCCACTGATCAGCCGGAAGAGGCGCTCGGGTATTGCTCGGGTATTTTTAGGCCAATCTACTACGTACAAAAGTACTTACGTACTACGTAGTGCGTCCGTGTCGGTCGTGGCACAGCGAGGCGACGCCTATCGGCTGCCAGTGCCCTGTGGCGCATTTTTGCAATAACACTTACACCCCAAAAGGGATGCCCCTTTTCCTTTCCCATCTCCATGGCGCATACCAAGAGCGGCAGGTTATCAAGTCGCCATGGCTGTAGAGCGGTTGTCGTGGTCGGTTGCAGCCATTGACATTCTGCGGATAGAGGTGAAGACGTTGGAGGGTGCCTTAACCAAGGCCGACGGGGATCGCGTTTGATCCGCAAATCTCTCGGTCCGTGGCCAGAACAGAGAACGGCGCAGTAGCGAGCGTGCAGTATCGCATGGCGTCTGCCTCGCTATGTACAATGCTGGCGCCACCCAAGGCGGGCGGCTCTATCAGCCACACGAAGCTACGAAAAGGGATGCGTCAAGGACGGGTCGCCCAGACCAATGGCGTCCTTTCTTACCATCAGCCTTGGTATGTGAAGACGCTTTTTCCGGCTACTGAGCGAATCCATGAAGTGTGTCCCGCGCCGCTACCCTTGGCTTTATAGGGGCTTTTATTTTGGCCTCTTTGAGAACTCGCGCCTTCCGCCCTATCCCCCAACACCTTTCTTTTCGAAATGGTAGTTCTGGTGTGCAACTGTTGACAACCCAAGCCCGTCAGTCGGCTCCGTCACTCGTTTCAGTCCCAATCTTTTGCCCGATTCTCTTTAAAGTCACTCGTTTGATTTTCGCTGTTCTACTTAATATTTTGTAATGCCCAAATTCTCCATATCCAGTTTGGCATGGCTTGCCGCTACGGCGCCGCTCGCGGCTGTAGCAGCTCCCACGTGGCCTTCTCCTGTGGTGGACGAGATCGAGGACATCATGTTCCTCACTGACGGCTATCGTGCGCGCGGATTTGCAGAAGCTGTGACCCCCTGCGACTTTTCCGCACAAGGGCCGGGGCGCGTTGCGGCGGCGGAATGGATTCGGACGGCGTTCCACGACATGGCGACCGGTAACGTCATCCAGGGAACGGGCGGTCTAGACGCATCGCTCATGTTCGAGATGGGCGGCGACAACATCGGAGCGGCCTTTGCGACCACACTTGAAACCTTCACCCCGTTCCTCACGAGCCGGTCGTCCATGGCAGACTTGATCGCCACCGGAATGTACACGGCCGTCAGGTCGTGCGGCGGACCAGTGGTGCGAATAAGGGCTGGGAGGCAAGATGCCACGACCGCTGGAGGGACCGGCGTCCCTCTCCCGCAAAACTCCCTCTTCACTTTCCAGAACCAATTTGCCAGGATGGGATTCGACACGAGCGAGATGATTGCGGTCACGGCCTGCGGCCACACTCTCGGGGGTGTGCATTCAGAAAACTTTCCAGATATCGTCCCGCCCGGAACGGCAGAGGACGAATTCAAGCACTTCGATTCGACGCAGGTCTTTGACAACAGAATTGCCACCGAATTCCTCGATGGGAGCTCGACCGATCCTTTGGTTGTGGGGCCCTCTCGAAACATCGGGCACGATTCGGATCGTCGAGTCTTCCAAGCCGACAGCAACGCGACGATCGCTGCGATGACCGATCCGGAGGTTTTCGCGAGTACTTGCTCCACGGTGTTGCAAAAGATGATTGAAGTCGTACCTACGGGAACCATATTCTCGGACCCAATCGAGCCTTACGAGGTAAAGCCCTACGGGCTACAGCTGTCTCTTCTCGACGGCGGAACAGATCTCTCCTTCACAGGCGAAATTCGCATCAGGACTACCGAGCGCCAAATTGCAGCTGTCCAGCTCGTGTACAAAGACCGTGAAGGCGGGGACGGCTGCGGCGATTGCACGATCGATACTCAATCTGTCGGGACTGCGTCGGGATTCGATGATGAGTTCTCTGTAGGTATATGGCCTAATTCCACTAGTTCATGCGGCTATCTGACGTTTTAGTTTTTCGGTTTCTCTTCGGAAATGTCCACGGGGTCGTCAATTTCATCCTTCAGCGTCCGAGTCACCCTTGTAGGTGGAAGTACGGAACTCCACGACAACAACGGAAGCGGATTCCCTGTTCAAGATGCCGTCATGTTGCAAAAGGAGCAATCCTGCTTAGACCCAACACCTGATAGTGAAGGGAAGCAGACTCTAACTATCGTTGCCGCCGTCCGTGACGGCGAAGCAGCCCCCACGTTAATCCTGACCCTCAAGGGCCCCAGACCTAGCACGACGGTCCCAGAATTGCAGACGTCGACAGTTCCCATGGTTGAAGAGACAGCAATAGGTTTGTACAGTTTGTACTCTGCGACCTACCCCCTCGATTCCACGCAGGTTGAAAACACCAAATTCGACATCTCCGTCGGTAGCGGCACTGAGGCCATCATAGATGGTTTCAAGGACGCGAGCACCCTTCCTACAGCCTGTTCGACTCTCAGTTCTGATCCGCCAACGTCAACGCCTCAACCTTCGGGGTACTCCTTCAACGGGTGCTATACGGACAGCAACACAGCTCAGCGAGCCTTAAGCGGGGCGACCCATGTAGACGACGCCATGGACACAGCCTTGTGTGCGGACTTGTGCGATGGCTTTAAACTGTTTGGGACCGAGTACGGGGTCGAGTGCTACTGCGGCAACGAATTGGACGAGGACAGTTCGCTAGCGGCACTGTCGGATTGTAGCATGGCATGCGGAGGCAACGCCGAGGAAATGTGCGGCGCTGGATATCGATTGAGCGTGTACGAGAACTCGGATTACGAGCCAGTTGGCCATGGGGACGTTGCTGGCTATGAGTACGAGGGCTGTTTTGAGGATTCCGTTGACGACAGAGTACTAAATGGTGGTTTTATGGCCAGCGATGATCTAACCGCGGAGAGTTGCGCCGATTATTGCGGCGATGCCGCGTATTTTGGCATGGAGTATGGCCGGGAGTGCTATTGTGGGCAGACCCTTGGTGAGACCGAAGAAAAGCCCGAGTCCGACTGCTCATTTCTCTGTGCCGGCGATTCCACGCAATACTGCGGGGCAGGCAACCGTATCAATATATACGCCATGGGCTCGTCGGAATCGGCATCCACCTCGAGCGCAGCCATTTCTTCGAGCACGAGCAATGCCCCGGTCAGTTACGTCAGCAGCTCCACCGTCGTAACTAGCTCCAGCAGTAGTTTCGTCGTTCCGACGAGCTCGATCAGCTCCTCCTCAACCTTCATCACGATGACTTCCACGACCACGACCGAGTCGCCAAGTCCGACAACATCTGGCCCTTCTGTTTCTGGATGGGCATATCAGGGTTGCTATACCGACTCGGTAGGAGCCCGCGTCCTAACCTCGAAATCAACTACCAGTGGCAGCATGACATACGAAATGTGCTCATCCTTCTGTGGTGGCAATGTTTACTTCGGGGTCGAGTACGCCGGCGAATGTTACTGTGGAGACCGGTTTACGGGTTCGACGGAAGAAGCTGACGAGAGCGACTGCAACATGGCATGCTCGGGCGACGCGAACGCGAATTGCGGCGGGCCGAACCGGCTGACCCTGTTTAAGAGTACTAGCAACGAAGAACCACCAGCCGGCCCTGCCAATGCCGAGATACCAGGATACAGCTATGTGGGCTGCAAGACGGACTCAGTGGGAGCACGCGTACTTGATGCCATGACTCTCTTCGATGCACAGCTCACTGTCGAAATGTGCGCGGACTTTTGCGACGGTAGTACTTACTTCGGTACAGAGTATGGCCAGGAGTGTTACTGTGGAGATGGCTTTTCCAACCCGACAAGCGACGCTCCTGAGACCGACTGCAGTTTTGCGTGCGCGGGCGATGAGCAACAACTCTGTGGCGCCGGAAATAGGCTCTCGCTATATGAAAAGGTCTCTTAGGCAAAGTCCATGCGGCTCGGCTGCAGTTGGTTCTGTCTGTATATACTATCGTCAAACCGTTAGCCATTGGAATTTCTCATCGTCACGGCACTTGTCCGGAGCGGTCCAGCCGAAGAGTGACAAGCAATATTTGCCATGACGATCGCGGGCACGGGACTTCCAGTCTAGTAAATTAGAACATACCAGTTGATTCCTAAGGGGTAGCTAGACTGCATAGGTAGTTGTACTTGCCCTACAAGGTACGTAGCTTGCGCGTAAGATGACAGAATGAGAATCTTCCTGCCTCTCGACCCTTCCCTCCAGCCTTCTTCTCGTGGTACCCTTCTCATGCACAACCAAAACATTCCCTAGCAATATCATTCGAAACAAAATTTAAGTTTCTGCAGCTTGTTGCGTCCGGCTCGTGTCTATCAACATCCCGCATTCACTATCGCTTCAGAGCACTTTCATTTACATAGGTCTTTATCGATTGGTCAGGCATTTACCTAATGGCTTCATACCCAATAGAGAGGGCTATTCGTGCCGTCTTGACATTCACCTGGTTCCCATCTACCTTGTCGGTCGGTTTCGAAGTTTGGCTTGCGATCTTTCTCAATGGAGGCATGTGCGCAATACCACCTCCAGAAACGACCGATCACTGGGTGGTCCTGCTCAGAGCCACGTTTGCCAGCGTGTCACTGATGACGGGCGGCATGGTCGCCGTGGCTTCTGTGCGTGGGAGCCAGTACTACTATTTACGATGGATATTCTTCTTCCTGCTGTGCCTTTCGATCGCCAGCGTCACAGCGACGAGCGTGACCGCTTCATTATCGGCAAGTTTTGACCCTAAGAGAATGGCGAACGGGGGAGGCAATGATGGTTTCACATGGCACGATGCCGACTATAAGTGGACTACGCAAACGGTGGCTTGCGGCGCCTCACAGTTTCCAAATCTCTTTGGCCCCCACCGGTTTTCGTACGACACCTACAAAGAGGCCTGCACCGTATCCAGGGCGCTATTATGGATTTGGATAGCCCATGCAGGGCTGATCAGCATCTTGGTTCTCTTGTCAACGAACCCTAACTTCGGTAGATGCCGACTGCGCCTCCAGTTCGCGGCATCCATTTTCGGCAAGTGCTGGCGGCTCCCATCTGAGAAAATTCGACGCGTATTCAAGACTGTGCTGCGATCGGCAAAACCACGAACGGACGAAGAGGCAGCTGAGACATCACGACAGACAGATGAAGAAGCACCCGAAGGAGAACATCAGGCAGATGAAGAAGCGTTCGAGAGAAGACGGCAGGCGGCTGAAGGCTTAGCCGAGGAAGGTTGGGCGGATGAAGAGGCTATCGAAGACGATCCAGAGGAAGAACGACGGGCGGATGAACAGGTAGTCGGCATGGAAGACATGGGAAGGGGTCGGCAAGGACAAGCCCACGATCCGGGCGGCAAACCCCACAGCAAACGAAAGCATACAGTTAAAGGGGCCTTACCCACCATATCGGAGGAAGATAGAGAGAGCGGACATGGCAAGGATACAAGGCGTAACTGCAAAACGAGTCAGCGCCAGGATAACTAGGCGTTGCCAATCCTGCTGGCGCCGGTGGTGAACGAGACGGAGAGGTCGTGCGCAAGGAAGTCGGTGGCATTCTAGTAATGGCATGAAGGATTGTTGTAAATTGTTGTTCTCTCTTCATGTGAGGGGCGAAAGGATGCGCTGCAATCTTTGTATTATTTGGGTAAACAGAATCGCATTCGTTCGTGGGTATGGCGCGGTGAATCGGCTGCTCCCAGGGCGTGAAGTTGTGAAGGGTGAACGGTGCTCCGATGCAACTGGTGACGGCGGGCGCGCGAACGCGCGGGGCCCCGGCAAAACCGGTTCCGCCGAGAGGGCCGAGAGCCGGGCGCCCGCGACCACAGCAGCCAGGCGCGGCCCGCCCAAAGAGAGCATCGTCACTCCGTCCACCGCCCACAACCGCACCACAACACCGCCACGCCGAAGCTGGCCACGCCGCGCCCTCCGCCTACCGTCCCCGCCGCTTCGCGCCCGCCCCCTGCCCCCGACCTTGTCTTCTCCGTCCCTAGTCCGCCTCCATTCTTCCCGCGCCGTTGCCCGGCCGCCGCTGCCGCGATAACACGCCGACCCCACGCCCCACCCCGAAGGCGGCCCTGGCAGCGCTATCAGCATGGATATAAACATGGAGGACGTCTCCATGAAGAACGAGCCGCGGGACCTGCCCATGTCGTCGGAGCCGCTGCAGATCCCCACGCTCGACAGCTGGATCGACAGCCTCATGAACTGCAAGCAGTTGACCGAGGGCGACGTCCAGAAGCTTTGCGACAAGGCGCGCGAGGTTCTGCAAGACGAGTCGAACGTCCAGCCTGTGGTACGGGCCCCCCTTCCTCGCCGTCTCCGCCACGTGCCTTGTCTAACACCCTTCGCAGAAATGCCCCGTCACCGTGTGCGGCGACATCCACGGCCAGTTCCACGACCTAATGGAGCTGTTCAAGATCGGCGGGCCCAATCCCGATACCAATTACCTCTTCATGGGTGAGTTTCGAGTGCCTAGTTCGCCGCCAAACCCCCTCTTCGGATCCGACCAAAATACTAACCGGCCTCTGCCAAGGTGATTACGTTGACCGCGGCTACTTCTCTGTGGAAACCGTGACCCTGCTCGTCGCACTTAAGATCCGCTACCCCCAGCGCATCACCATCCTTCGCGGGAACCACGAATCACGCCAGATTACCCAAGTTTATGGCTTTTATGACGAGTGCCTGCGGAAGTACGGCAACGCCAACGTCTGGAAGTACTTCACGGATCTGTTCGACTATCTCCCCCTCACCGCGCTCATCGACAACCAAATCTTCTGCCTACACGGCGGCCTCTCGCCCAGTATCGACACCCTCGACAACATCCGCGCCCTCGATAGAATACAGGAAGTTCCACACGAAGGGCCAATGTGCGACCTGCTGTGGTCCGATCCCGACGACAGGTGCGGCTGGGGCATCTCGCCAAGGGGTGCCGGCTATACTTTTGGCCAGGACATCTCCGAGGCCTTCAATCACAACAATGGCCTGACGCTCGTTGCCCGCGCACACCAGTTGGTCATGGAGGGGTACAATTGGTCCCAGGACAGAAACGTCGTGACCATCTTCTCCGGTACCATCACTCTGCCTGTCTTGCTCGTTCGCTCACGCCCTACGCCGTGGCTAATGCTTGCCAGCTCCGAACTACTGCTACCGGTGCGGAAATCAAGCCGCTATCATGGAGATTGATGAACACTTGAAGTATACCTTGTAAGTGGGGCCTCGAAAGGTAACACTCGCGCCACGAACGGTTGCTAACGCCTTTCCAGCCTACAATTCGACCCCTGCCCTCGAGCCGGCGAACCCATGGTTTCTCGCCGAACTCCAGACTACTTTCTCTAGAGCACCCGGGCGTTCATGTATTTGGCTTGGTGCATTGTACGGTAGGATTGTACCTGCGCAACGAGACAGACACCAAAAAAGGAACTCCCTTGGCGGGGGCTTTATGACTGCTACGGAGCTCACCATCATTGCCGTGCACCTTTCTAGTTAGAGCTGCCTAGTGTATTAGAGATGCGTCGCAACCAGTCTTGAAAAGCGCCCAGCGGTCCTTAGGACTATAGACCATCAATGCAGCCCGTGGCCCGAGAACGCTTTATGTCCTCAAATGACGCATTTCCATTCAATGTTTTTATTGCCCTTACATTATCTTGCAAGGGTTCGTGTCATGTCCTGCGAGTGGGAGAACGCATCCTCCAGACGCCTTCGTCATTCAACCCTTCAGATGTTCGTGCGTTAGTTTTGTGACGTATTGGTTCACGGCTAGGGAAAACTGAGAGACTAGCATTTCTGCAGTGATTTGTAAACCACTAGCGGCAGGTTTTGAACGACTATGGTTAAATATACATAGTAAGTTATTGAAATCGCGGCTCGAACCGTACTCCCTAGAGCGGACAGAATGGGCAGCGCGAATGACGACAACTTGCATCTGCTAACTTTGGTACTACACATTCCTCGCCCGATCCTGAGCCTTAAATATGCCATCGCCCCCCGTCTGACCCCTCTCAGACGCGTGAAGCATTTGCTCTCTCTTTCACTGCGCCCTTTCCTCGTTAAGATGGCAGTAAACACGTCACTCCTATTGATGATGCGGGCCTCGACAGTGCCAATGCTACTTGTGGTAGCTTGCATCTACCTAGCTAGGTGGTGCGTAATCACAACATACTTCAAGAGGCAGCGGGATAAACGAAGCATTTTCGGAAAAGTTTGCGGTGGGCGGGGAAGTCGTTTACTTTCCTCCCGTTGTGTGGCTTCACGATGTTGGTAGTCGAGTATCCTGCATTCCTTAGTACGTTACCGTAGCGGACCAAATAACTAACGTCTGCTCTTAGCGCCGACGAGCTGAAACGTGTAACACATCTCAATTCGTAGATTTAACCCTTCACTTCTAATACTACCATCGATGATTGTTGGCGTGGATTCAACAGGTGCCGACGATAGTGAATAGTCTCGATTGATCCTCACTTCGATATATAGAGCAAAATCGACGAGTCAATCGAGCAAGACTTAAGCATCATCATTCCCAACTATTGACGGCATATGCACGCCTAAGATCGAGTTCTATTACTTTAGCTAGCAACCTGGATCTTCAGGAGATCGCCGCTTGATCATGACTTGCAGCCTAAGAGGTTACCTCGACTAAGCCAAGCAGGCAGTTGGGGCGTCATCACCGATGCGGTCCTTCAGAGACACGTACTAGCCAAAAGGAATTAGGGTCAACATAACAACACCATAATGGGCCTGCACCCTTCGTTGACAGCCTTGAGACAAAAGCAACCACCGACCAACAATGTACATCGTCATTCCCGCGCTCTACGAGGCTAAGACAGTCCTCGGCAGAATGTGCATAACGTTCGCCAGCATTCAAAACAGCTGTTGATTATGCCACTCGGCGTCTTACAAGTCAATCAAGAACAAACCGAAAAAGTATTATCATCAACTCCTCTAGCCTCTAATGTACATATATAATCCAACGTCTTGCCATGGTTCCCATGATCCTAGAAGAACGCGGGCACCTTGACCTCCACTACAGTTTTGCTGACGGCAATGTTCTCCACGGATTGAATGAGGCGGTGATTAAAACATGCTACCATCCTGAAGTAGGGACGCCGATTCTTGCTGCAGACGCGCTCATGGGTTTGGTCTGCGTTCTAGTATTATACTGTCCAACAGGATTCTCTGAATGTTAACGCAGCACCCGAGTATACCAGCTTCGAGTCCAACGGTAAGTAGAACGAAGAAGTTTCTGGACAGGAGATCATCTAACAAACTCGCTTGCGTAAACCTCCATAAATTGAACGAAGCCGTCTAAGAGGATGACGAAATCGTTAGGGCCGTGCTCGGGAAAATCATGCGCATCTTTGCCGAAGACTTCCTGACGCAGTTGCCAGAATGTTTTCATCTTGCTCCCCATGCGCGCTGCAACGTCGTCCCATTTGCTTCGGTCCTTAACAACGGTGTTCTCTGTTTTGACCACCGCCGCTTTTACCGGAGACAACACGATGTGCGCTTCCGGGTATATTGAACGCATATATGTGCCCTCGTATGCTCGAACAATGATGCGAAACCGTTCCAAGGAGTAGAAGGTTTTTAGGCCGATATGGCTGAACCAGTCGCGAAGCCGACCGAGCTCACTGCTTGGGTTTTGGCGGAGATCGATCAGCCATTCCTTTCCGCGGTAATGGAAATGCAGACTATCATTTCGAATTTGGGAATTAACGCGACTCAACGCCCGTGGAAAGTCGTTGTGGAAACTGCAAGGGTATGCTTGTGACTGGTCGTAGTATAGCTGATAGATTGTATTTTGTAGTTCGGCTGGCAGGCTGAGGAACTTGAATGTGCCAGTCCGCAGTAATTTGTAGGCGTGTCGAACTTGTTTCCACCCTTGGGAGAATTTGCCACGTTTGCTTTCCAACTGAGGAATCCGGCTCCGTTGTAGGCGGAGAATTTTATCGGCCACAATAAACGGTAGGCCTCGCAGCATATCTGGATGGACATGCAATTTGCCCTTGTAGACGCGCCTTCTGTGCTTGATCATATATCCGTATTTCTTTTCTATCTTCCTTCGTATTTGTTTCTGCTTTTGGCAGTGCTGAGACTGACGCTTGGAGGATGCCATTTTCCCTTTGATCGTCGACGCACAGGTCTGGCGACCGAGATCCGACCCTAGGCAGAAGAGCGCAGAAATGGACGAGAATGGTGACGGGGAAGACGAGATAGGTCTGATGACTAAAATTTTGAGTTTGAAAAGACTAGAGCATGGGGGTGAAGAGGCACATGCATGAATGTGTGGGGTGGGGGAGTAAGACTTAGAGAGGACGGCGTGGTTATAAGTTGGTGGGTGGGCGATGAACGCGTGAACACGTGATTTCACCAATGCATCGAGACAGCTACCCAGGCCAACCAAAGTCTGTTGTACTTGCTCCACAGACATTCTACCTACATTGCACAGTAGTTTGGCTAGGCAGGCACTTGAACCGACCAAGACGAAAGAAGATGACGGGTTTGAGGTGGATACCTAACTGAGATGGATCCATGCAGCGCTACCTCCAAGCCATAACTTCGAACCTAACCCTCCTCCCTCTCCAAAAACCCCGGATCTAGCTCCACCTTCTTCTCGAATTTTGCCCACCAGTCCTGGAAGCTTTTCAATGGCACCACCTCAGCGCCGCTCGGTCCCGTGTTTCCCGCAAAGCTTGCCAGAAAGTTGAAGGCGTTCGCGATGATGCGCTGCGCCAAAACCTTTGTCGGCACACTGCTGCGGTGCGCCATCCCCGGCTGTTGTTTGACCAGCTCCGACCCCGTCAGACCCGCGCCAGGCCCCGTACGGCTTTGGCCTTTTGCCGCTAGCGCCGCGGCTACTTGCTGCGCTGGCTCGATGGATATGCCGAGTGTCACTGGGGGTCCGGCTGCTTGCTGCCTGTCCGCCGCTCCTGTAGCTTCGTCTACCATGACATCGTCCGTCGCGGCACCTCCCGCCCCAGACTGGTTGGACATGCTCCCTCCCACGCCCGAGAGCTTAAAGATGGCGCTTTGCTTGTCCGCTGCAAGAGCTCCCAAAAGGGTGAAGTCGGTGCTTGGCGGAATCTGGACGTAGACGGCGGCGGCGGCATCGGCGGGCAGCTGGGCCCCCGGCAGGAGAAACACAACAATGTGCGAGAAGGGCGGCGACGTCGGGATCGAGAAGGCCAACTGGTTGGGGGTGATGGCGTGCGAATCCGTGAGAACGGGTCGGCCGGAAACGATGACGCCGAACATTTTGCGCTGTCACTAAGCGGTTGGTAGCCAAACCAAGGCGGGGATGTCATCGAAGGGAACGCATCACTCAGTCGGCGACGGCAGCGCGCAGAATACGATTTGATGGCGAACTACCAAGGTCTGTCCAGCACGAGGCAACGAACAGCTGGTAGGACTCGACGGCGCGGCGAGGTGAGGTGAGGTGACCTCGACGACACCCCCCATTATCGATAAGCTGGTATCGACAAAGAGCCGCGGTCCCCGCTTTCCCTGGAGCTCGTGGGGCCATACGCCAACCTCCTGTGAGGCCCGTTTCAATGATCAGTTATTCCCGGCTGCCCTATGCCGGCCGCTGTAACGCCCAGTCTGACAGCTTCAGCCCACCCGCAACAAAGTGCCTAACAGCGTTCAACGCACCTCCACAATGGCCGCCCCGAACTCTGCTACGAATCTCGAGCTGGTAGATGATTGCGATAGGTGCACTGTCTAACCTGTACGTATAGCGTCGCAGACGCATGCTTGCTGATGCGCCCGCAGGTTCCCGTACTTCCAGACGAATCCGGAGGCTTACGAGCGGTACATGAACACCCTCTATGCGTTCCAAGTGCCGCCTACGGACCCCGATTCGCCTCCGCCTACGGTTGGATTGGTGCTCCCGCGCGTTGCCGAGGTGCTGCGCGGCCTGCCGGACTGGGAGATCGATGATGACGCCCTAACCCTGACCCTGACTGGCGGGACGGACGCGGCATCACGCAGCGCCATCGTGGCTCAGATGGCCGCCGCCATGCGCAAGACGGGCCATTTCCAGGTACTGGCTAAGTGGCGCAACGAGCTCTACCCGGTCTATGCCACGGCGTCGGCGCCGACGACTACAAACCACCTCTTCGACATTGAGCGCGCGGCCTCCCCCCTCTTCGGCATCGTCACTTACGGAGTCCACCTCACTGGCTTTGTGCGCGACCCCGATGCGCCGCATGGCCTTAAGATCTGGGTCCCTCGGCGTGCGCGCGCCAAGACGTATGGCAGCATGTTGGACAACACAGTTGCAGGCGGCGTCGCGACGGGTGAGGAGCCGTTCGAGACCTTAGTGCGCGAAGCCGCTGAGGAAGCGTCGCTACCCGAGCCCCTCATACGTGAGCGCGCCACGGCCGTCGGCACTGTGTCATACTTCTATATTCGTGAAGAGCGCGCTGGCGGCGAGACGGGCCTGATGCAACCCGAGTGCCAGTACGCGTACGACATAGAACTCCCGCCTGACGTGGTACCTAAGCCAAATGACGACGAGGTCGAGGGTTTCTACCTCTGGACGGTCAACGAAATCAAGGCCGCGTTAAGTAGGCGCGAGTTCAAGCCGAACTGTGCAATTGTCATGCTCGACTTCTTCGTAAGGCAAGGCATCCTGACGATTGAGAATGAGCCGGACTATGTGCAGATCGTGGCGAGGTTGCACCGCATGATTGACCTTCCAAAGGTCCGGTGAAACAGCTCAAGTACCTGCGGGAGGTAAACGTGCTCTTAGTTTATATAAAGATGCCCGTATCCAAGCTCTGGGAGAGGGATTAAAGGTATCAGACTTCAAATATAAAAGAAACCCAAACGCCATTCAAATGCTCCACATGAGACCGTCTGATTGTCCAGCTTGTCTCCAACGCCATGAGTCCAGGCCGGTATCACATTTGCTGCCTTTCCTGAAAAGGATAGACTACTTCTTCATGAGGAGGTAGACATAGTCGATGCGCAAAGGGGTGAGTTTCTTGTACGGGCCCTCTATGTAGAGAAGAAGCCCGCCGAATGAGACGAAAACTTTGCTGTCGGACCATCAGCCATTCCAAAGTCGCCACACGCCAGCGGCACTGGACTCACATCATGTCGCCCTCGCCCTCATCGAAGCGGTACACCTTTCCGTGGCAGACGTAGTCGAAGTGGTCGGATAGATTTGCCTCTTCTCGCTTGAACTCGCGCCAGCCCTTCTCGGGCTTTGTGCCGTCGAGGTTCAGAGTGCTCGCCAGCACCAGCTGCAGCGTATCGCCGACTGCCACTGGGTACAGCTCGTGGTTGATGTCCAACGTCATGATCGTGGTGTTATCAGACGAGGTTCCGGAAATGCGCGACACACGGTCATACTTTTGGTTGTTGATAGCGGTGATGCTAAAGGTTTCCTCGTAAAGCTGAGAGTCCGACATGGCGGAGGCCAGCGATAGAGGGTAATTTGCACAGCTTGGGCAGCCAAACAAGCAAAGATCGGGTCGTGAGAACGGCGCTGGAGTCGGAATGCGCGGACACGTCTACGGTTGAAGGAAGGGAAAGGGAAAACAAAGGTGGCGTCGAGGCTGGCGGAGGCAGATTCCGCTCCGCCCGGCGCCAAGATGCCCGCCCCGCTGCCTCGCCAGCATCTGGGCCCTTCCTGTGCGCGTTCGCCGGCCACCAACGACTTCAGCCTGCCATGGCCTTCCGGAAACGCAATGTCGCTCTCTCGCACAGCTCCACCGGTCCGGCCAGCGATGTTCGGGGCAGCCAGCGGAAACCGTCTGCGCCGATGCCCGGAGTGCGGCCTTCGCCAATAGACGGCCGTCCCACAACCTCCACCGGCGCATCGAGTCTTGACGCGATTCTCGCGGGCCACGCCGGTCTACCCCTAGGTTCCTCGCTGCTCATCGAAGAAGGAGGCACGACAGATTTTGCTAGCGTGTTGCTCAGGTACTACGCCGCCGAGGGTCTCTTGCAGCGGCATCACGTGCACGTTGTGGGCATGGACGAAGCCTGGAGTCGAGACCTGCCTGGCGTCGTGCACGTCGACCGAGACCAGAGGCGCAAAGCCATGTCGAGTGATAGCGAAGACAAGATGAAGATAGCATGGAGGTACGAACGCCTGGGTGGGGTTGGAGTCGAAAGAAGCAGGCCAGGAGGTAGGTGCATCACGATGCTAGACACTATACAAATCAGAGTCGAACGACCTCGACCGCAAGGCTAACGCACACGAAGCCTCTAAACATACAGAGACTGCTCCGACTTTTGTGGATGCAACGACGGCCTTTTGCCATGATTTCGACCTCACAAAGCGTTTCACTCTACCGCCTAGTTCATCAATCGATTACATTCCAGTCCCATCGCAAGCCCCAGTATCGCCCGCCCGCCAACACCAACGCCAGTCGCATAATCCGTACACCTCAATACTGACCTCACTCAACGCATCCCTTGTAAATACACCCAGCAACACAGTTCATAGAGTCATCGTCCCTTCCCTTCTCTCGCCCCTTCTTTACCCGCCCAATTCAACGCACCCTGCAGCGCTCATCTCCTTCCTACATGCCCTCCGTGCTCTCCTCCGACGGCACTCTAGTCGTCTCGCCGTTGTCATTTCCCTCCCCCTAGCCTTACATCCACGAACTACGGGCATTACGCGCTGGTCAGAGCTCCTCAGCGACGGCGTCGTCGAGCTCGCGCCGTTCCCACACCTTATTCACGCGCTAGGCCTCAGCGCCAGCGGGACAAAATCATCCGACGAGAAGCCTCAGGGCATGTTCCGCGTGTGGAGATTACCTGTGTGGCACGAACGAGGGGGTGGATGTGGCGGAGCTGGGAGTTTATTGGGAGAAGACCTGGCCTTTACCCTCACGAGGAGGAGCTTTAAGATCAAGCCGTACAATCTGCCTCCTGTAGAAGGAGACGAGGATGCTCGACGTGCGGACAATGTGGGAAGCGCCGGCGGCAGTGGAGGCAGCAATGATACTGATGCCGGGAATTCGGAGGCCCGGACAAAAGTAAATTTGGACTTTTAAAGCCGGCGACTAGTCCGTACGCGGTCTCGCGGTTTGATGCCGTCTACCGCAGTTTCATCTCTCGCGCTCGTCGTCAGAAGCGACGCCCATGTCCTCAGCAAGCATGTCCTCCATCTCAATCTGCTCCCACCCCGCTTGGCCCACGCCGGAGCCCAGGCCTCGCGCATAGTAGCGCCCAAAGGACGTCGGTCGAGGATCAAGGGTGACACCGGAGAAGCGGGCGCGGAACGAATCGCCGAGGCATGACGAAAGTGCAAGGTATCCCATGAACAACGAAAGGGGCAGGAAGAGAAGTAGAATGAGCAAAACCAAGACAGCCATGGCTGCGAGTAGAATCGGCGAGGCGCGGACGCAGAGGCGCAATGTGTCTGCGCAAAGTACGTAGTAAGCTTGAAGCTTGTCGCAAGTAGGCAGACGCGAGGGCCCGGCCCGGAAATAATCCGAACCGCCGATCTCATACTATGTACGAGGTTGCCCACTAGGTTCTGTGATCGCCTATTCACCCACTTCTCAACATCTGAAGGGGCTTATCTCTGGCGTAAACACAGCTGTCGTGGGTACGTTGTGAGTTTCTCTACTGTCTGACAGCTTCCGCTTCCATTGTCATGATTATACACTCTCAACAATCTGTCAATCCACTGAATGCATCGTGATGCAACTCACTCTAGACTCCTTAGATGAACCGGGACATGCATCCTGACTCCGTCCCAAAGGTCTACTTTAAGTGAAATAAAGCTGACGCACGTTAATCATAGGGCTTCGGCAATGTGCTATCAACTGCGGGCTGCACTTGAGCAATGGCGGACACTGTCGTCCCCACGCCTATTCCCATCTCGTTCGTAGCCGGCCGCTACTTGCTGTACGACAGCAATGCGATTACGTTTCTCCGCCGCGAACATCGTATCTGCGGAGTCCTTATTGGAACACTTCCACAGGCGCCGTCGCAGAATGTTTTCCTCGGTGTTCCGCTCGAGTTGATGCCGGAAGAGGCACGTCTGTTAGTTGAGAATAACGTCGGTTATCTAGTCGACGATGTGAAGGCTCACTTGACTGGCTTGGGCAGCATGTCGAAGGGCGAACGTGCAAAGTATTTCAAGTTCATACAGGAGCAAGAGGCCAGCGTTACAAGGGCTGCCCAGCAAAAGTCATTGAGGTCAAAGGAACGCACACTAAGAAAAAAGGCTGCAAAGGCTCAGGCGTCGGAAGTAGGCAAGGGCGAAGCGGCCAATGTTATTGGCATTAACCGAACTGACTCCACGGAAAGGAGTGAAGAAGGTTCCATTTTACCCTCAGATTTATCGCCTATACCTTCATCGCTTAGACCGCCCGCCAGGACGGGAGGTTACCACGTTACCCCCACAACATCCGATCCTCCAGTGCCGCCTCCTCCGCCTAGCGATAATGCTCTTCCGCTTATTGCAGTACCTCCATCGTACCCTCTATTTGAACATCTTCATGCTCGGGGCTACTTCATCTCACCGGGGCTCCGCTTCGGATGCCAGTACATGGTCTATCCAGGAGACTCATTGCGCTACCACAGCCATTTCTTGGCATCCGGCTTAGGGTGGAACGAAGAGTTCAGCCTTCTCGATTTAGTTGCAGGGGGCAGACTGGGGACGGGGGTGAAGAAAGGGTATCTAATAGGAGGGCAGGTCGAGGAGGAAGAGAAGCACAGCGACAGGGTGAAGACATTCTGCATCGAATGGGCCGGCATGTGAACTCGAGGGGACGCCATCACCGACTCGAGGTAGGCGTAGGTACCCATGTCAGAAGCTATCAGATAAATAATGGAACGAATTGAGCCCCAAAACATGCCAAACGACGCGATCCGTGATGTCCTGTGGTGATGGCTCCCGAAGCTTCACGAATGCCGCCCAGCTCGCCTCCGAAGGTGCAATCACGTGACTCCGCTCGATAGGGCGGCAGCCAAGGCCCTAGATGCGCGTCGGCGGAAGAGCTCGGGCCACGGAGCATCCATTCTTTTGCCTCTCCTGAGCTTCCGACCACCTCGCATCCCGCGCCTCCACGTCCGATCACTCCTTTTCGTTCCCCGTCGCCCTCCTCGCGCGGCTTTTGCCCGCATCCTCGCTCCTACGCCCAATTGTGGCCCTTTGAACATTTGTTATTTTCTGTCTCCTCGCAGTCCCTCGTGCCGCGCGCAAGTCGTCCTTGCGCAATGCTCCTCTACGGGGCACAGCGCGCAGCGAGGTTTTCCCCTCGCCGATTGTCTTCTTCACCGCTGCAACCAACGCAGATAATACGTCCTCGAGCTGCGCGCACGACAAGGCGGGCCAGCGCAACATCGGCGGCTCCACCTCAGTCGCTGGAACCGCGAAGGCAGCGCTCGGTCCGTGCCGGCCTCTCATCGCAAGCACGCGCGCGATCGCTCGCCACTGCCGCCGATAGCATATCATCCCATCGTTTCAGCGAGACGTTGCCATTCGCTGTCGATCCGTCATGGGTAACTCCGCCGAAGAACGAGCCATCACCAGGCATGACCAGACTCCGGCCCTACCAGCCTCCCATCGTGGTTCACGACTCGGTCGCCATGCCTCCTCCCAAGGTCACTATGGCGAAGGATCTTGGTGCGCACCCGGGCGAAGTCTACCAAAACTTGCACGCTTGCATAAGAGTTGGCAGACTTCAGCGTGCCGCAGCGCTGGTGCGGCGGTTAGGCGACTACTACAACTCGCACGCTCCAGAATTGCTGGACGCCCACAACTCTTACTTGGAAGCATGCGTCGAAGCCTTGCCGAAGAAGCATGCCGATGCGAGCTGGAGTTCCATTCAAAGATGGTTCGAGGTGGAGATGCGTGGCAAAGGCGTTCAACCGGATGGGAAGACTCTATCTTTGATGATCAAGGGCGTCTTCGCCGTTCAGGAAGAGGGTTCCAGGCGTGACAGGGCAATTCGGCGCTACCTTCATCTCGCTAACGAAGCCGGGAATCACATCTACGAGGAAATGATGGCATCTGGGATCTATTCGGACGAGGAATGGGATGTGCTCGTTAGAATCGAGGCAGATAAATTCTTGTCTCCGCCTCCACGAGAACCGATATTAAGCGAGGTGCAGGAGGAAGCCAGCGCTGTACCCATAGCCACTATGCCCGCGACTGCAAAGCCCGATCTTCGTCCTGTCCACCTCAAAGGCATGGGAATGACAGAGTTAAAACACGCGCTATCCACCCTCTCGGACGCCAACGCCATTCCATTCCCACATGATGTTGAAGAAACGCAAGGAGGAAGGGACAAGTATTATGCGTACATGCAACAAAGGCGGCTAGAGGAAGATGTGGTGGACGCAGCCATAGAACGATGGAGGGAAGAATTCAAGAGCAGGCAGAGGATGGAACTCACAGCTCCCCTAGCTTCGTCGTCGCTAGGACAAACAATGTGGGCTTGGCAGTCAACCCTTGTTCCACTCATCACAAAGGAGCAAGAAGCTTGCCGCAAGGCTTTGGAAACACCAGGGCAGCGCCAAGACGAACCGTCGCGACTCGAATATGGCCCCTTTTTCGAAAGGCTAAATCCGGAGAAGGTTGCCGCTTTGACGCTCATTACTACCATCAACCTCCTAGGCACCCAAGGGGTATCGGAAGGTGTTAAGCTCAACGTCCTTTCCAGCCGTCTGGGAAATGCCCTCGAGCTAGAGGGAAGCGCCGATGATGGTATGAACCGGGTCGCGGCATCTCAGAAAAAATCCCTTAAAAGCCGCCAACGTATGGCTTTGCTTCAAAAACTCAGTAGACAGACGACCCAATCACAACGACAACGTGCTCATCGGGATAGTGAGAGGTTCTTTCGGGAATTTGAAAAGGACGACTGGGCTACGGGGGCCAAAATCAAGCTCGCGGCGTGGCTAATATCTAGACTTATTGATACTGCCACGATCAACGTTACTCGGCCTAACCGTAGAACCGGCATTCCCGTTACCGCCAACCTTCCTGCGTTCCGTCACGGCTATCAATATCACCTCGGCAAAAGAGTTGGCCTACTAATACCGAATGAAGCCGTTGTCGAGAAATTGACGAAGGAACCCGATAGAGGTGTGCTTGGAAGCAGGCTCCCGATGGTTGTAGAACCCAAACCATGGACCAACGAACGGGACGGGGGCTATTTGAGGTACACAACGCCGTTGGTACGTTTTAAGCCTGGCGATGAACTTTCGAAGATGTACATCTCCGCCGCCATTAGAAAGGGCGACATGGATCAAGTTTTAGCCGGTTTGAATGTACTTGGAAGAACACCGTGGAGGGTCAACCGCGATGTATTCGATGTCGTAGCCCAAGCATGGAACACGGGAGAAGGCATTGGTTCGATTGCGCCGGAGGACCCCCAACAAGAACTACCTCCCGAGCCGGGGCGCGACGCGTCTCCGCGGGAAAAGTTCCAATGGCATGAGACCGTTCGGCAAGTGGAAAATGAGCGCAGCGGTCTTCATTCCCAGCGATGTTTTCAAAACTTCCAGCTCGAAATCGCGAGAGCGTACCTTGACAAAGTCTTTTACTACCCTCACAGTTTGGATTTCCGTGGAAGAGCCTATCCGGTTCCGCCGATCTTCAACCACATGGGTGCCGACCTCTCGCGTGGGCTGCTGATGTTTGGGCGCGGGAAAGAGCTTGGGACGACTGGGCTCTTCTGGGTGAAGGTTCATCTGGCCAATGTCTTCGGCTACGACAAAGCCAGCCTGAAGGAACGTGAAGTATTTGCCATGGAACACATTCAAGACGTCTACGATTCCGCCACAAATCCACTTAATGGCCGAAGATGGTGGCTGTCCGCGGAAGATCCTTGGCAGTGCTTGGCAACTTGCTTCGAACTCAAGGCTGCGCTTGACGCGCCTGATCCTACGCGATACGTGTCCCATCTACCTGTGCACCAGGATGGCACATGCAATGGCTTGCAGCACTATGCTGCCCTAGGTGGTGACGAGATAGGCGCGAGCCAAGTGAATCTTACACCCGGAGATCGACCGGCCGACATCTACACCGGGGTATCTGAAATTGTCAAGGCAGAAGTTGCAAAGGACGCTGCTGAAGGCAATCCCTTTGCAAAGGTCATGGATGGCAAGGTCACTCGAAAAGTCGTCAAGCAGACCGTCATGACCAATGTCTACGGCGTGACCTTCATAGGTGCTCGCGACCAAGTTCTGAAGCAGCTGGAGGCCATTTTCCCGCATTTCGAAAGCACGTCGCAAGTTAGCCTGAAGAAGATGGCCGCATACATTGCCAAAAAGATCTTCAAAGCTTTGTCTGAAATGTTCACTGGGGCTCACGACATACAGCATTGGCTGGGCGAGTGTGGGGATCGGATCTGCAGGTCCCTTACTCCTGAGCAAATCGAAGTCCTACGCCACAATGCCCAAGGAAAGGAGATCAAGTCGAAATACAAGAAATTCAACAAAAGAACCGCACTAGAAATTTGCACGAATTTCCGGTCGTCGATCATTTGGACCACGCCTTTGAAGATGCCCGTGGTCCAACCGTACCGCATCACCAAGGCACGCGAGATAGCCACTACGGTGCAAAGCATTAACGTAAGCCGCCCACACGTGTCGGATGCTGTCGACAGGCGCAAGCAGCTTCAAGCGTTCCCACCAAACTTCATTCACTCCCTCGACGCCACCCACATGCTCCTCTCCGCCCTCGAATGCGCGGAGAAAGAACTCACGTTCGCTGCGGTCCATGATTCTTTCTGGACTCACGCTTGTGATGTTCCCGCCATGAGCAATGTTCTTCGCGACGCATTCGTTCGCATGCACTCCGAGGATATCGTCGGTCGCCTAGCCGAGGAGTTCAATGCTCGTTATAAAGGTAGCATGTACCTCGCATCGGTCTCCCGCCATTCGGACCTCGGTGAAAGGATTGTTCGAGCACGCGCGAGTCTCGCGCGCGAACGCTCCGTGAAGTTAAAGAAGGTCCCAAAAGTTGGGAGATATGGAGATGTTGAAGAGTTGTTGGTTGAGCAAGAGCGGTTTCGGCTCTTGCACAGCGATGACCCTGTGGAACGTGAGAGAGGTGCAGCTATGGTCACGCCTTGCTCCGTTTTCGAGGCAGCAGGTTCTGAAGATGCCCTCGAATCTGAAACCAATGCGACGATCCTCGGGGAAGTTCCGGCCAGTATTGATAAGGATTCCCAAAGAGGGGGGACTTACCGCAAAAACGAAGGCGACAAATACGCGCCCGACACTCTTGATGACGCCGAGACTGAAGATGCACCGGCCTACGTTCGGAAGGCCGCGTCTAGCGTTAAAGGCGTGACTGAAAAAGTCTATATCTGGCTGCCCATCTCCTTCCCTCCAATTCCCAAGAAGGGTTCCTTTGAAGTGCAGAAGTTAAAAGAGAGTAGATATTTCTTCTCGTAGCCGTAGACATGTAGCTGCGGTACTTTGTGCTACTTTTCCCTTGTACAGTAGTAGTTATGGGGAGACGTTTACAGCTAGGGGATTTTGCATTCCGTAGGCCGATTCCACGAGCCCACACCCTGCATATGTTGGCGTTTCCGTGGCGACCTTGGAACAAAAAGAGCTCACGTAGATTTTGCAAGACTCATGTATATATACGGACATTGGCCGGGCTGACCAAGTCCTTACGACTTGTGTAACAGATTCTCGTACTGTAGATAGCTTCACAACACCAATCATAAGCTAGTCGTAATTCATCAACGCAGTGTTCCTAGGCACAATTCTCCTACCACACAATTTCACCGCACATGTCTCCGAGCTGATTACGACCTGGCTAATAAGCATACTAGTAGTATTCAAGGGTTCTTATGGCAGTTTTCCGAAGATCATGGCTTAAAGTGTATATGCACTCCTTGACGAGACATGCATATTGCAAATGCAAGTGATACAAGTCAAGAATTCGGAATCCGGTTCCAGAGAACCAAGTTGGCGGCATGTTCCGTACGGTCAGGGCTCACGGATGCCACTGCACCTCGGCCGGAGTGACAGTGTCCTGGCTACACGCTTCTGTCTAGCGGTGACTTGTACTTCACAGCTAACATACGCACAAAGAGAACGTTGCACAGGCTTAACAAAACATTCCAATGCTAAAATATGGTACGTACATGATTGTGTTCCAGGAAAGACACCTTGCGGCCATTACGCGTCACGTTCGGATGTTTACCCAGGAAGGGAAGAGGTGACAGAACCAGACTGCAATTCGCAAGCCAACACAGCAGCATCCTTACAGTAACAGAGGGTAGTATGCCAAAGTAAGAAATATTTGTCAAACCTTTAGCAAGATCTACCCGGCTCAAAACGAACCAGATCATACAGACATAGAAACTAGAAAAGCCGTACGCCCAAGTTCATCTGCCTAAATGACTGTGGCGTTTCATGGGATGATTAGCCGTGTGATGACACGCGGGGCAGTAAAGTCACTGGGATACATGCAGTCGTCAGGAACGCAGGCATATGCAGCGGAATGTTCATCAGAAAAGCGTGCAACCGTTGCCGACACCAATGCATCAGAACAGTGGGGGAATGGTGCCTCCAAATTCAAACGGAAGAGTCTCCAGCCAAGCCAAAATATGCACGCAAGTAGTTACGGTGCAAGTAGGACCTGCTAATCGCTCCCGGGTCAGCAGGGCAAGCACGCTGCCTCTCGTAGTCGTTGAAGAGGACGACAGAGCAACGGCAGTTTGGATAAGATGAATGCGGATTATCGACTACCAGCTTGTACCTCCACCAGCCCGTATGCCTGAGACATCCGAAGAAAAAAAGAGAAGCCAAAGATGGGGCGCATTGTTGATTCGCTGTGTTCGCCGAGTTTGCTTCACGGGTGCATGAGTATGGAGTAGGCCGACATGGCCACGACCAAGGAGCGGCTTTCTCCGTGCCAGTCCAATGTCCAATATACACAGGGACGGAAATGGCGAGAGGGGATGAGCCAATTGTTCGCTTTGTTCCGACAATAATTGGGGGCTACTATAGATTTAACGGTCTAGAAAGCAGGATACCGCTTGCATGAAAGGAAGACATGCGTTTCGATGCTTCTCGAATACGTGAAAGAACTTGCGGGTCTTGCGCGATACCATTCCACTAGCAATGCAAGAACAAGGTTTCTTGATGTATGCCGTCGGCTCGCTGTGCAGGGATAATTCCTGCAAGGAGGCGTAAAGGGCGGTATGGCCAAGCTTCCAGGCGTCAGAACCGACGATATGTACTTCGTCGGCTCTATTGCATGCCCGTTTCTTCCGGGAGAGAGAGAGAGAATGCAAGCATGTTTCAGCTCATACGGCGGAATTGCAAAGGAGTTCCAAGGGAACGACGATCTTAGGTCTAGTTTTAGTGAACTCTCGCAAGCTACTACTCAAATACCACACGATGTAGACGTGCAAATGCTCTCATTTATGGAGCCTGCCTAACTAGTCTGGACCGATCAAGAATTCGATAGCCCTGGGTTCATCGACGGTTGGAGGTCGTCGACGGTGCAGTGTAACGTCAATCGAACTCGCTCCATCATATTATTAGCTCAAGATAAGCTCCAGATCGCCTGTGCGGTCGGTGCGGGGCCCGAAACCCTAGGATTCAAGTCGAAACACGGCTCAATGCGGCTTTGCGAGAAACAGGAGCAAAGCTGGGAGGAGACAGGCTCGCCCATCAACAAGGCAAGGGAACAGAGGCAAGAGAAGCCCACGGGCACAGTGCGCAGGAACAGTCGTGCCGCAGGAATTCTCAAGCGTGGCGAGACTGGGGGCTAGTGCGCAGGGGTGGAGGGCATGAAAGAGGAGGGGAGAGGCCTATAAGAAAGCAAGAACAGACGAAGAGCAAGGAATTCAAGGTGAAGTAGGAGAAACAACCACGAAGCGCCAAAGTAAGAACCAGGAAGGGTGCTCGGTATTCGGTACAGCCCAGGTCTCGGCTGAGCTCAGGTGAGCTCCAGGGTGCAGAAGGGGTCCTTTCGGTCGATCGCAGGGGGTGGTATCGGGGGGGCGAATCGGACAATTTTCACGGGGCGCAAGCGCACCTGATGGTCTGACAGCAGTGAAGGGTGGCACGACGGCGGGAGAGGGGCGCGGGCAGGCAAACACCGGCGGACCTGCCCGGGCAGGAAGGCCCTCGTTGCGCAGGCGCAAATTGCTGCGGGCCGGTACCGCGTGCTGCGGCGCGCCGAGAGAGGACGTAGGTATGCAGTCTGCACGAAGCGCTGGGTATTAAAGTACGGAGGTAGCAAAGAGACACGAGAGGGAAAGAAAGCGGCCGATGCTCGAGCGCCGCGAGCGGGGAGGGCAGGGCGTGGGAAAGCTTCCGGAAGCGGGCTAGCGGCGCGGCCGTGCGGGGTCCAAACGCGCTCGGTTCCCTGTTGGGTTTGGCGGGCCCGATCCAGGTGGGCGGGAGCGCTGTCTTGTCGGGAGCGCGCTCGGCCAGTGACCGTGGATCGGGGCCAAGCGGGCCCCGCCGTTGGCGCGGTTCGCCTGTGGCTTGGGCCCGGCCCCGCCTGTTTCGACCCTCGTCGCCGGGAGACCCGCCGGGCGCTCGGCCAGCCTTCCCCCGGCACCTGCCACCTTGGGCCCGGAACGCCCCCTGTCGCCATGGTTCGTCCGCACCCGCCAGCCCGCGCCCGCCGCCCGTCCGTAGCTGCCGGCGCTTTTGCACTTCAGCAGCACGCGGTTGAGAGCGCTTTCTCAGCCTCAAGCGTCTGGCAGCGCCAGACAATCCAATTGTTCGTGCCTGCCTAGGCTTGGCCCCGTTGCGCGACACTGGGGCTGCGCGATGTATGTACCTGCCTACCTACCTACGTGTTCGCTTGACGCGCTTCCCTGCGAGGGGCGGGGGAGGGCGACGGCGCACTACTTTGCTCCTCGGGTACTCGGCTGGCCGCTGCCGGAAATGGTCGTCACCGATTCACCCGCTGCTCCAAACGGGAAACCCGCGCGCAAGCACCAGCGGGGCACGCCACGGAACGGGCGTATCGAATTCTCTTTTCGACTGTCCCCCAGTGCGTTCGCTGCACGTTTCCAGCTACCTATGATTTCGCCGGGCTTTCTGCGCCCGCAGTTCCTGAAGCTGCGTATACCCACGTAGTACAGACCGCTGTCCGGGCGGAACGCGGGCCCGAGTCCGACGCGCAGGATGCAGCGCGGGAACAGCGCCGTGCCGCCGAAAGCCAGGCGGATCGCTTCTGTTGGGTGCGGCACGCAGGCAGGCATTCGCCCCCTCTTCTCTCCCTCACGAGCGACGCGCGCACGGCGGGCTTCTGGAACGAGCCATGGCTGTGTTCTCATGCTTCGGTGGCGGCGGTTGTTGCGCGACCTGCCGCACGTATGTACGTCTGGTCGTGCGCTGCCAGGCCGCGTGGAGTTGGCGCCGCGAATCGCGAGGCCGAGAGCAGGAAGGGCCGGTAGTGCGGGCTAGAATTCCACGGTACGCGAGCGCCTCAGCACGGCGGGTGCGGGAGGTACGGAGTGCAGAGGGGGGAAACAGCAGCATGTGCGCACACGAAGCACAATTGCCTGTGCACACCAGTCGGTGCGAGGGCGGGCAAGCGAACTAATCAGCGCAGCCCACGGCGGGGAGGCTTAATGAAGAGCGTGCTAGGTCGGCTACAGGACGGCAGAGGGCCAAACGATGCGCCGCCGGGCGCGCCGGCCAAGGGAGTCTCCAAAAGGGTTGTGCGAACTTTGCGCTGCGCAGGCCCGGGCGGCAGGGCGGGTGCATGTGCTAGCGCTAGCAGCGACTTCGCACCCGTTGCCGTGCGGTACGGCGACGGAGGGGCGGCCAGAGCCCGTTTTTGACGGACCCGCACATGCGTTTTCGCTCGTGGCGCTTCGGTGGTGATGACGACGACGACGACGACGACGACGACGATGATGAGGGCGATGAACCGCAGCGCGGCGGCTGGCAATGCTGATATAGCAGCAGCACGCCGGACGCGTCGACGGCACGCCTCGAGGCTCGAGGGCCGGCCGCCAGGCACGCGGAGGGGCCCTGGGCAGGCCCGGCGGGCAGGATGCTACGTACGGAGTGCCGAGCTGCAGCCGTCAGTGGCACTGGCGGTCGCGCTCTCTCCCGCGTGGGCCCACTCTGCCACTGTCAGCCGTCGCTTGCAGGCCCGAGGGCCCACAGGCGGCCGCCGCCTCGCAGGCTCTGCCCTCGCTGTTCCCGTCCCAGCGCCGCGGGTGCCGCTCAGGCTCAGTCCTGCCTTTATCGCTCTACGCTGGTATGTAGGCACCCCCCCACCCCCCCCAAAAGCCGCTCTCACCTGCCTAGCCCCCTTCTTCTCTCCTCCGCTTCCTCTTACTCCATTTTCTCCTCTTCTTCCTTCCTTCTTCTTGTCTCCTCTGCTTCCCCTCGCGGCTGCGTGCCTCCCTCGTCCTCGCGCGCGGTCGTCGAGCGCTGCCTCGGTTCCGCCGCAGCCGCCAGCTCCGAAATCCCCGTCGCACGCCCGGACGCGAGCGCTGGCCAATACCAGCTCGCGGTTCAGCTCTACCATTCCCCCGGCGCGGCCCAGTCGCTCGGTCGGTTCCCGTCCTGTTCGCCCTCCGCTCTCCGCCCGTTCGTCTCGTCTCACAACCCCCCCCTCCGTTTGGCCTCATCACCTGCCGGTCCCCAGCCATTCTCTCACATCCGAACTCACCACCATAACCATCAATTCGACAACCATCGGAGCGCTGCAGCTGCCCCTGCAAAACTCACCCCTAGCTCGCCCGATGTTCGCTTGAGTCTTGGTTGCCAACGGAGAAAAAAAAATTCATTTTCTCTTGTAAATTGTTCCACTTTCCCAACCGAAGATTCGTCTGACCCCGAGCACCCTGGACTCTGTCCTTGCACCTACCGTCGCTGCTTTCGGTATTTTTCTCGCCATTTTCTAAGGACAGAACGCTTCCACGATGAGTTCTCCGGCCGGAGAACCGTCAACGTCCCGCGACGAGCGGCGACGCAGCATCGGGATGTACGTGAAGCGAATGAAGACAATCCTGAGGCGAGACAGTTCCAGCAAGAATGTCTCCACGGTCGCCGGTGAGCAAGCTGAGTCGAAGCCGGCTGCCAGGTTAGTCAATTCAACGATCCGCCCTGCGTCGATTGTCTTTTGGTGTCATTTTGACCAACTCAAATGCAGTGCTTCTGCTCCCGCCGCTCAACCCGCTCCGGCGACCACTACTACCAAGCCGACGAGCAGTACTCAACCCTATTCTAGGAGCGAGACGCAGGAGGAACGGGCTCGCAAACTGTTTGCCAAGTACGGCTTGACACTAGAATCCAGCGAGTGGATTTCGACTGGCATGTCGGCTACCAACGCGCAACGTGTCCAGAAGCCCATCCGGATGCGCATTCACCGGACTTGCCATCGTTGCCAAACCATGTTTGGACCCGAACGCGAATGCGTCAACTGCCACCACAAGCGTTGCAAGAAATGCCCTCGTTACCCGCAGAAGCGCTCGAAAGACGCTAAAGGGAAAGGGAAGGTTGTAGAAGGCAAGCCAGAGAAAATTAAAAAATCGGAGAACGTGCTGGTCATCAAAGGTCGCCACGGCGGTCCAGATCGCGTCTACGCCCGTCCGGCTCAGCGCGTACGGCGCTACTGCCACAAGTGCAACGCACTCTTCCTCCCGTCAACGAACAAAACGTGCGCTCAGTGCAATCATACGAGGTGCACCAAATGCCCGCGAGACCCGCCCAAACCGAAGAAATACCCGAACGGATATCCAGGGGATGCGCCTGCCTCGGAAGATGAAAAAACAATGATGCCGCAGAAACCTAAGAGGACATATCGGAAAGTGAGGCAGAGGGTACGGTGGACGTGCGAGCAGTGCCAGTCAGTCTTCAGGGAGAAGTCAAAAATCTGCGAAACGTGCAATCACCAGCGGTGCGATAATTGCACGAGAGAGCCGTAAGTGCTTTGTATTTTTCTTACCTTTTTTTACCTTTTTTTTCCTTCAGTACACATGAGGGCTAGATCACGTTCTAACTAGTTTACAGGCCAAAGAGAGTCAAGAGAGAACCGGATCCTGAGGTGGTCAAGGCAGTTAACGAGAAGCTCGCGCGACTCACAGTTTCCGAAAAAGCTGCAGCATCCTAATAGACGTAGGGCCGAGGAGAGATAATGACAGCATTCGGACGACATGATGACTTCACCGACTCATTTCTACGCGAGGAGACGTTTGGTCTCTTCCACCCTTTTCTTTCATTTGTAACCTAGAGCTTTTGCTTCGGAGGGATCCTAGTGGCACAATTACCATCTTTCGAGGACGTGTACGGGCAGGGATGCGGGGGTTAAACGTGGAAGGCTCCCTTCTGGAGGCGGAAAACGGGATATCATTGGATGGAATCAGGTCATCAGGAACGTTCAAAGTAATGCACGAGCCAGGTCCAAGAATGTCTACAACAGGTGCCTTTGGTGAAGAAGCGATCCGATCCGTTGCCTGTGTGTTGATGTCCGGTACGGTCGAGGAGGGGTTTGGAGCGAGGATGTCAGGCCCCGGTGGTACAAGGCCAGCAGCAGAGCAATCCTACGACGGCCGGTCGGGTCGGCGCTCCGCAGCGCGTGCGACATGCCGGGCGTGGGCCCGTTCCCGTGGCCGAGGGAGGGTGCAACACGGCCCTCACCACGTCACCCACAGTGGCGGGGCGTGCCACGAGGCCGCGACGAGGCACGACGAGGCTGTAGCGAGCGGACGGCGGCCCCGCCGCCGTGGTAAGTTCCGCTCCGGCCGTCCAGTCGCCGCCGCTTTTTTGTTCCCGACGTCTTGCCGCCGCCGTGCCACCGATGCGGTCAGGCTGATTAGCCCGCTGCTCTCCCGTTTCGCCATGCCCTGCCAGCTTCAGCTTCGAGCCTTGCTGCCCAACTCACCCGTTCGCGATCGGCGAGCGCTGCGCGCAGCTTGCCTGTCGTGTGAGATCCACCCGCCAATCGTATGACTTGTGGTTGCACTAGGCCCACAGAGCGGGGCGCGGCGAGGAGTGTGAGGGTTTGCTAACCGCGCGGGGCATAGGTCTTGTTACATATACAATTTAGGGTCGGGTGGTGTTTGCTGGGAAACCGTTGGAACACTCCGCAAATTGCACTCCGCAGTGTCCACGTCGCACGTGTTACATGTCCAGTGTATCCATGCTCCTGTGCGGAGCATTCAACATACATACTTATCTTCGACGAACCCTGATGTGAAACGGCCCTGCGGGGAGCCACGCCGCAGCGATGCGCCTGGCCGATGAAATACGGGAATGCATCGAATTGCGCCGGTCATTTTTTGGAGCGTTTTGTGCAGACTGCAGCTTGCTTTCTGGGGGTCTCATAGAGAGACGCTGTGATGCAGCCATGAAATTTTTACTCCGTAATCTAAGCTTAGCCCTGGCCTCAAATCACAGGGATACCGGCGACGCTGATCAGGGCGATCCGGCAGTAAAAATAAACCACGGCAATTCGTAGCAAGTAAAGGCTCGTCATCACGTTCTCCTTTTCCCGTGAGATATTTCCTTTTCGGCATTTTTTTTTTCTTTGGCGGCGATTTGGATCAACAGGCAGATCTGCGGGTGGCATGGGTAGTGGACAGCGGCAGGGGCAACGGCTCCTGCCTCGGACGGGCCGAACCGTGAACCGTCCTATCTTAGACCAAGCTCGAGGTCTTTCTTCTCTCATTGAACGGGGCTTGTACGGGGGCTCCCAGGGCCGCAGGCCCATACGAAGGCGGCTGTGGGTCCGCGCAATCTCACTTCGAGGCGGGCGGACGAAGTTGCGTTTCAGTCAGTCGACGCGGAGCCCACCGGGGACTTCGCTTCGCCGTCGGTAGTTCACTCGCCGGGATGCTGAACAGGTTTGGTAGAGCCGAGCAGCCGTCCATTGAGCGCGAGATGATGCACGGAAGATAGAACCCATGGAACGGCCACTGCGGGGACCAGCCTATTACGTAGGGCGAGCGTTTGCGGACCGAAACGGTTTTGGCCGCGCTATACCCAACTAACACAAAGCCACCGACTCAGCGGCGGGAATAGGGCGTTTTTGGGGCTAGGTACATACAGACAATTCGCGCGAAAGGGGGCGTGGGTACGACGGGACGGGATCACCGATGGCGGCGCCTCGGCGGACGGAAGCGAGCTGGCGCGGGTCCCGGGAGGGAGCCTCAGCGGTAGGAGAAAAGCAAAAGAAGAAGTTCCGTCGCCGCGGCTCGTGGCAGCAGCACACTCGAAGGATTCGACCCACTCTACACGATCGTCTCTCTCGCCCCGAACTGGGGGTGTCCCCGGGGCGGCTCGGCGGCTCAGATCTCGTTCGTTCATGCTGGGTCCATGGCTCGGAAACCTGAAGGTGCCCATGGTACGCAAAGTCAGCCCACCAGGGCGCATACTACGTACGGAGTAGTATGTACGCTCAGCGGGTTCGACGCCGCTGCCGGCTGGCGCGCGGGCTCGTGCAGCGGCCGTGCATGAACCGCCGTGACCGGCACCGGGCCCATTGGCCGTGTCGCTTGCGGGGAAGCCCGCCCGCCGCTTCCGCTGCAGCCGCCCACGTCTTCCCTGTCCTGCCAGCCCCCCCTGCCCCCCACCCGCCGCCGGCGATCCCTGCTACCCCGCTGCGGTCGTAGCCCTCCGGCATTAATAATCGAACCTCAACCTCCGACCGGGGTATGTACCTCTGGCCGCCACGCACTGAACAAGTGTCCCAGCCCCATCCAATCGGAGCAGCTTCTATAGCTCGGATTGACGACCGGAGTTTGCGCCGGTGGCTAGCAAGCCTCTCACCGCAAGACGATAAGACCGGAGCCGATTCCGGCGGTTGCGTCCAAGTACCTTCTTGCTCTCAGTAGTACACACCCCATACTACACTACTACTTGCAGAGGCATCCGTGTAAGAGGTGTTTATCGTTTCCTCTTTCCATTTAAAGTCATTCCACCAATACTATATTGTTGCAGGTTGTTGTTCTCAATCATTGCCGTTGCGCCTCTTTTAGCCATTCGTCCACTTCTCATGACGGTTCCAAGCGATCATTGTTTTCACCAGGGCCTTGAACCTGGGAATTCCCTACGGAGGAGGCCGTCGGTCAAGTACTACCTGTTTGCTATTTCACTCCATCCCTGGACTCCTTTGTTTGATTTGGCGAGAAAATGCAAAATATTTGGCTATGAAATCTCACTAGTTTTTATTCAATTCATTAGTCTTGACGCTCAGCAAAAGATTGACCGCATACTGTTAAGCTGCTTGCGCTAGTCTTTTGTACATCTCGCGGTTCAACTTCTTGTCCAGAATGGCCCGCGGCAGCAAACTCGTGCCCACGGAATATGTCCTCGGTTGATTCCACACTGCTGAAACCCCTAGTTCTCTCCTAATGAGCAGTGTGGAAACCGTTTACATCCGCATATTGAAACGGATTGGAATTTTTAGAATACGCGATCCATGGATAGAATGTTAAGAGTCTAATCAGATCGAGAAAATCCGATCGCAAACAGCAGCCTAATCAACATCCATAAACCACGGATCAAGGGGTTAAGCCACGGATCACCGTCACTGACCAAGCTTCAGCCACGTACGACTTTGAAGGAAGAGAAATTACTAGAAAAAGGTTTTCCCCTATAGAGCTCTCTAGGAAGAATCTCACTAGAACTTTTAAGTGTCTCGCGCATTAACATAGATCTACCCAACTACCCAGCATTACATTGTACACTCTCTCCCTCTTATTGTTTTATCCGGGTGCCAACACAGATGCTATATAGTGCTGAGTGAGGTTCTTGGACTACATCTTAGATCACCAAATCCAATAGGTAAAATCAATTAGGCTTGCTGCGCCGCTAATAAGCGGACACCATCTTGCAATTTAATAATCAAAGATCAGCGACGGATTCCCTCCCCTCAATACCTTTGTTTCTTTGCGTTAGGCTACCATATATCGAGTGCTCTCAGCCAATACAAGGGAGTGGAAGCCGCATGGTTGGTTTACCGTATTTCCATTCTGTGTATACATAGTATGTCTTGAAATTTGAATGAGACAGCAGCATCTGGTAGTTGATTTCAAGGGAACGTCGGCCCATAATCGCTCTTTCGCTTCACTTGTATGATGCAAGAGACGACTAATCGTATTTGCTGGGCGGCCAGTCGAAGGGTGGACATTGCGGATGAGTTTCTAGGCTCATAGCCTTTAGCTGATTTGCTTTGGGGTAGTTATCTTACCAGCATTCTAACTTCGCCCAGATTTTCCATGCACTTTAAACCATACCTCCCAGTCTCCCCCCAGTCTTGACAAACATTTTGGAACTTTATGTCTGAAGTTTGTGCACCGCATGCGGATTCATTTCTCTGGATTTTATATGTGAGTGTGACGGAAAAGTTTCATTCGGAGGATCCGAAATCGCCCCACAATGGAGCAAAGTGTCCAAAATAATCTTAATGAAAATAACTCAATACGCAAAAAACAACCAAAAAATTCATAAGGACTTGCCGATCCGCCTAGCATATAAGCAAAGCGGAAGAAGTTGAATAAACCTTTGATGTGGCGCGCTGTCATTATGGGGCAAAGACGCCGAAAGCTTTGTTAGTGAAGGCAAAGTCAGAGAGCAACTTCAAAGAGGTCTCTAACGTGCCATACGTAAGCAAGACGATTACACTCTTCTTAATCCTGATCCTTTCTCGAGTAAGACAAAAGGCAGTTGTACTCGGCGATGCCTCTCCCTATTCTTAGTAGCCCCCTCTAACACATTGATAGCGTGGATCTAAGACCAATCAATATTGGTCGAACGCAGATTTCTCAGGTCATTCTCTAAAGAAATTTCTTCAAATAAACTGACAGAACGGATACCAAATATTCCTTGGAAGATTTTTATGTTGGTGTTAGGTAATGTTATACGTATCTGGTCTATAGGTCCTGTCTTAATGTATTCATTGATATAACGCAACTTGGCCTGTAGCGCTAACCGATTTCATGGACGAAAGTCTGGTATGCCCTGTAATTGGCAAGCGTTCATATATGCGAGGTTTAACGGAATTCGAACCTCGATTATTAGTATTGCAGGGACAAATAGATCAACTGTTGAGTACGTGCGGATGGCCTCCCAGATAGTGCAGTCGTACATATTTGCATTTTAAACAAGGTCTTAGAAATCTAACGAAGAGCCGTTCCTTTAATTGACAACAAAGAACTAACCTATTTTTCTAAATACTTTTTCAAGGTAAAGGAAAAGAAATGAACACTGGGCATAGCTTCTCCAACCTAAATTCTTCAATGCGATTTTGGTACTTCTTCCTTATTGATGACCACTCCTGGTACATTGCACCTCGCATTTGATCATACACCCGCTAGAGACCCTAATCAACATACCTAGCCCGTGAATGCGTTGCTGAGTTCTAACAAATGGTTCATGTTGCCTTATTTCCCTGTAGACAGTATTTGCAAGACTCGACCACGCGTCCTTAAAAAAGTGTACTACGTAGGTTTTGTCGAACTTATAGACCGTAAAATCCCAGACCGCGTCTGATCCCATGAAGTTGCCCGGTAAAAGGTGTTCGTCATCTGTTTTCAATTTAGAGGTAGAAATCAAATTTTCGCTTGAGCGTCTCGCGGTTGACTCGAAGGAATATCCTAGAAAAATTGGCAGATATAGGGTCGGTTGCTAGGCTGTGCTACGGAACTTTGGTCATACTGTTTCACATGTGTAAATTTGATAAAATAGTGTCGTACAGAAGTTGAGCTTATTCGTGAGTGTTCCTAGCTAGCCTAGAGCCCCCATCCGACTTGGACCAAGGTGTAGACAAACTTCTAGTGCCCATCGCTTTTCAACGGCAATTGCTAGCCCATTGAGTTGGCGATTAGTAGCCTATCCCACAGTCGAAGTTTCACAATTTACATTGGACCGCGAGCACTGACATTGCTTCTGCATTCCTCTAAATTAGTGGTAATCGATTACCCCGACACCGCCAGCCACATGAGAACACTTGACAGCCTTGTGATATTTCCGCCTAGTAAACGCCGCCGATTATTCGGTCAATGAAAACCCGGCCGTCATTTAAAATACTCCATTTTGTGAAAAGACGCAGCCGCTATGCCCGAGATGGGTGCACTCTCTTATCCCGATTGGAATCACGACGCACCGTTAACCCCACGGGCCGTGGGCACCGAAGTTTTGTGCAAAGTCGGGAATAACATCATGATCCATGCCATCCAAGTTGACAAGGTCCTCAATGCCCGTGTGCCGAATATCCTGCATCACCTGGTCCTGATGCGGTGCGTGACCAAATTGCGCCGGCATGCCCATTTGCACCTGCGGGTTCTCGGGGGGGTCGGTGCCATCCACAAGCTGCATTCCAGACGGAACAGCCCTCCGGAACGCATCGAGGCGACTATCGTGGCGGACCGGGGCTTTGGTGTTTGACAGCTGGTTGCAGTCTCCGCGACCGTTCATCCATGTGCCGGAGTCGGTAAGCTCGTGCTTACGTGATTCGTAGTCGTCCAGCAGAATGGGCAGTAGTACGGTTACTTCGTACCAACGGCCCTTGACGTCTGTTAGGTTGATGCGCTGGAGTCGCTTCATGAGTTTGAACATCTGTGCCGTTCGCTTCGCGTGCATGGTTGTTTGGTTCACGCGGTGCAGGTCCTCGCGTAGGCGCGCCGGGAGGGCGTTGTTAGCCGGCGGAAGCGAATTGACGGTGGTCACGGCATAGATATCGCCAACCAAGGAGATGGTATGTCGCGCGCTACGGCTTCCGTAGTCGCGAGCCGTGCGCTCCACGATTTCGATGACCACCATGATTTCGTTGCCCATGCCTATGCGAAGGCGGACAGGATCGCCGACCCAGATCTTTTCGCCGCCGAGAAACATCCCATTCCAACGTCTCTCTTCCACTCCATTGTCCACTGTAGTCGAGTTGAGTAGATCGAATGGCGTGTACGTGCAGTCAATAGCTTTCGCGGCGAGAAGGCTCCCATCGACTTCCATGTCGCCCTCACCGAAGGAAGCAACGGCATCCCAGTCCACCGTATCGTACGTGTCGTGTGGCCTACCGCGGAGGTACGCGTGTGTGTAATCAGGAGGAGTCCATGCCAACCATGGCCTGAGCAGGCGTTCGTTGTCGAGAACGACAGGTGCCGGATGGAAGGATGGGTTGGAGAGGGGCTGCACGACGTAATTTCTGCCTGTCTTCGTCGCGTTGTCGGCATAGTATCGCCTGACTAGAATGCCCAATCCCCATGGGCCCCCACGGTTAAACCAGACCACCTCGCCGGGTCTGTAGATAAACGAACCGTATCGCGCATCGACCTGTTGGTCGGCGGAGCGTGGTTGTGGGAGCGGCGTCGGCACTTGGACTTGAACTTGCGGCGAAGAGGGAGGTTTAGCAGCTATGTTCGCCATTTTCGGCGTCGGTGATGGCTTTGGCTGGACCTGCTGGTTGCCTTGAGAGGACCCCTTTTTGTTGACTACCATCTCCACTACCGACGTCTTGCCTAAAGACTTTTGCTGCGGCTCCTCCTTCTTGGATCCCCCTGCCTGCTTCGAGTCCCGTGTGGAGGCGACGGCTTTCTCGTCGCCTTGCAGCTCTTCTGGCGAACAGAGCTTGCAAGCACAGTTGTCCGGGTCCCCGGTCTCGTCCGAGACGAGCCATAGGAGATGGGGAAAGAAGTCGGCGGGACTGCGGTACCTCTTCCTTCGGCCAAGGGGATGGCCGTAGAGGTATGCGTCTTGTCTGTCGTGTCCTCCTCCCGCGTGTGTCTTGTTCGGCTTCTGTGGCACACCGTCGATCTCCGTGGCCTTAGACTTGACATGCTCGTACAAGCGATAGTTCTCCGGAAGAGACTCCAGTATGTAACTCCTGTCTGCATAGATCAGCATGGTTAGCACTAGAGCGGTCGGCTTTGCGATGATGCGAGACTTACCTTGCATTTCGGGCTTCGCCAGCTCGCGTGCGAGCATTCCTGCCAGCTTGCGCCGCCAGTCGAGATGCTTCACTTCATCTACGCCTATCTCGCGATAGTAGTCGCTGACGCCGTTCCTGTCTGGCGTGCGATCGAGTTGCTCTGGGAGTGGGCAGTTGTCTTCGGTTTTACTCTTGAGAGCTACCTTCAACTGCCCGTCCGAGCGGCGGACGTAGAGAGGGTAAAAGCGCGTCATGGCGTCGGGTAGACGTTGATTGTGTCACTTTGCATTTGCGACGGACGAGGAGGAGGTGCGCACATTGGGGTGGGGCCGAGACTTCTCGGCAGATGTCGTTTGCTGCCGCTGCTGCTACAGTGGCGGTGACTGAGAGGATGGAGTGCGGAAGATATCCTCGATGTGCGCCAGGTCCCTGTCACATGGTAGCGCCTTTAGTTCTTGGCGGGCCCCCGCTACTGTCTTCAGTGGTTCACATGCTTTCTTGCCCTATTTTTCTCACACTTTATCCTCTTCGCCTTGTACAGTGATTTATTTCTCATATATATTTTGTGCTATATCTGAGGTTAATATGCACACATGCTACCTTCTCAGGAACGTCACACGTTATAGGGAGTTAGTCTGGTGAAAGCTCCGCACAAATGCCATTTGAGGCGCACAAGCGCTTGTCGAGTGTTTAAAGATGTTTTTTGATAATTCTATGACAGGAAAATTCGTGCTACGCTTCAAGAATACTAGATCCAAGTGAGGAAAAAGGCCAATAGCACTAGTCCAATGCGATTCAACGTAACCGTGAAAGCTTGCCAATGTACTTCATGAACCTCTACGGAGTACAGATTAACCAATGGCCATGAGCCAAATTCATCACTTCTACACATGCAAGCCATCTTAAACTTGAGGTTCCTCCTTTAGTGGGTGCTGCTTGTTGTAGACTTCCGCGTCGGACTCTACTTGTTGTCGCATGAAGTGCACTATGGAGGTGGCCAAAACAAATACGCTGACAAGGACCAATGGTACCGTCATATACCTGCTGGCCATCTGCTGATGATTAGAACGTAGAGGCGAGGGATCAGTTGTCAGCGGCAGCCCATACCACTTCCGAGCAAGCTTTTCCAAACGGCGCTGATACACCTGGCAGGATGGTCTTAAGCTGACAGGTCCAGGACTCCATGTTGACTGACCCCTTGTCGGCGTCCGGCGTTTCGGGACCTAGGTCGAGGCTCGAGTTTGTCGTTGCGTCCGCCATGGCGTAAACAAGAGCAACGAGCGATGCGAGACTGCTGGCACCGTTGCCTCCCACGGAGGCATACCCTGCGGGCCGATTTCGGAGAATCTGTTTCGCGGGATAGCACAGGTTAGCGCGAACACGGTGGGGCATTGTGGACGTATGGCGAAATGTTGGGGTGTGGCGAGGAGCGAGACACTACCAGAGCATGAATGCAGGCTAAGAGACCGCCGAGTGCCGATAGTGCTCCCGCTACAAGGACGGACGTCGACGAGCCTTCTCGATAATCGTCTGGCACGGCCTCGAAAAGGCCGCTGGTACGATTGGCAGCGGCTAGCCACTCTCGAAGGTCACTCATAGCGTCGAATGCATCTGAACTCGTCCCGGCCACTCCAGCTCCAAGGGCGAGAAGAAAAGCCCCCGAGATAAGGAGAACAGCACGTAAGATACGGTGGCCCATTGCGAAAATGACGGCGTAGGACAGGGAATGACCTGTAGGTTAGGTCTACGAGGGTATATATGGCACTTAGGAGGGTAAGACAGGATGCGGAAAGAAAAGTAGAGGACAAATTCCATGCTAGATACGGATAGAGGAATTCGGCAGCACGCTATAGGTGTGAGAAACTCCGACTCCCGTCGCTGTGGTACTTTAAGGACTCTGCGCCTAAGCCGAACCGCCAGAGCTGTTGCTGGAGTACGAAGTGCGACTGCTGCATCATGAGAAAGAGCCCGTAGATTGATGGGTACTGGCTTCCTCCTCGTGACCGTCGTAGCAACCAGTTGGGACGAGTCTCGGAAAGCAGTGTACGCATTTAAGAGTGACACAGGTATCTGCGAGCGGCCGTCGGAGATAAACAGCCGTACATGAGCGACGTCAATTGCGGCGGCGTAGCCTTGTTGCCAGGGGCTATGTCGTGAGAGGCAACGAGGACGGAGAGGCGCATACCTTGCGACCAGAGGAAGGGGTTGTACGTAAATTGAGGCCGGGGGTTCCCTGCTACGGCAAAGCCCCGGTCCACGTCATTCGTCCGATCCAAATCTGAACACTGGAAACGCATGCGCCGGCCGCGCAACTTGAACTCGAAGAGCTTGACATCGCGCCGACGACACCGTTGTCTTCGCGGAGGCGCTCTCCGCTTTCGTACGTGGGTACTTTGGACTCTGCCTTGCTGTCATGCTGCCAGCCCGGTACGCGTCACGGGCGGCTGCCTGCGTGCGCCCGCGGCCGACCGTTCTGGCCAGCAGCTTCGGCAACACCCGCTCGTTCACCTCAGGGCGTCGTAACGCTGCCCCAAACCGGATTTTTGACCCGTACGCGTCTCCCATTATGAAACGCTTGTCGTCCAAAGCTCCTGTTGACGGAACGCTGACTCGGCCATCAGCGTCCGGAACCCGGACGAATTTTCAACGCTGCTTCTCCTGAGCGGCCGGCGGCCGCTGATAACCCTATGGACCGCCTCGTGGTGTCCATCGTGCGAGGAAGTCGCCCCGGTAGTAAAGGGGATGATTGAGTCGGACCACGTTGGCGAGGCCGAAGGAGGAGTTGGCTACGCCGAGGTCCAGCTTGACTCTCCCACGATCGGGGATCTGGGACTGAAGTACATGGTGGGTGTCCAGTTTTCTCGTGGATACGCTTCTCCCTATCATTACCTAACTCCCTACATTGGCATTCTGAGCGTGGAACTCTAGATCACCTCGATGCCCACCCTTCTGGCATTCAGTCGGCAGGAGCCCCAGATGAGGACCCGCGTGAGCCGAGTGGTTGACATGAAAGACCGCCGATTTTTGACGGGTTGGATAGAGTCAGAAGCGCGCCGGGGCGGCGAAGGTGGAGCGGGCGGGAGCTTGTTTGGATGGTTTGGACGGTAGCCAGGCGCGTGGGAGTTCCTTTCGATTGCTGGGGACGGTCCAAGTCCCCGGGACAGTCCACTTCTATGCATGAGTTCGACTGCATATCTCTATGCAATCACCAACGGCCTTCATCAGGATAGCACGCTATAGCTTGTAGGAAATCTATCGCGGCGCTGTTCAGTAACGATACGTAGAAGATGATTCCGTCCAAAGGCGTCATGATCTTTTGAAATCAGTGTTTATGTGTCAGTAGGCAATGTCCAAAATAAGAAACATACAACACGCCACAGGATACTGCATCAGTCCATGGGATGAAGGGAAACCTTCACTCCAATTGGCAGACGCTCAACAGAATACTAAACCGAAATCGAACTCTAGAAAACGAAAGTCAGAAAAAAGAGATCTAATAATAATACAACAGCGCACCTAAGGCCGCAATATCAAAAGCGTATAAAAACAGACGTCCGAAACAAAACCGTAGATATCCCCGGTATCAACTTTTCCACACCAAAACCCAAACCCCATGTAAGGCACTCCTATGACCCAATAGCAATCTCCGCAAACACCAACGCCATCCCAATCCGCCAAAGCATGCTAGTACATGCTAATGATCACATCTGTGACCGTGGGATAATCCCAGGATATCCTCTAACCGCTTTGCTTCTATAGCACGCGGACGAAACGGGCATGCAATCGGCCTGCACAGTGGAGACTGGGGGCGCCTCGCCGCAGGAAGGACCTGATAGTTCGGAAGGCGGGCGCCTGCCCGGCTTGCTCGACTCATCAAACGGAGCTGGGCATGCATCTGAACATTCTCGTAACGCTCTGTGGCTAGTGGATGCAGCTAGGCTTATCTACTCATGTCGAAGCCCATGCTGTTGTCCATACTTCCGTCAGAGAGCCCATGATACTGAATGTGCGCATCCACCGCGGGCTGTATAGGGGCTCGCATCGAGTGCGACATGACGGTTGTGTAGAAGGCGTGCTCCGGGTCGCTGCTTTTGCGGAGATCAACAGGGGAGGGATGGTCGATGTAAGTTGGTGGCGGCCACGACATGTTGACCGGCATGGTCTGCTGAATATGAGGGGGCCGGGACGCATCGTGCACGGAGTAGGCCTGGGTAGGGAGTTGGCCCATTGACGTTGCCGACAAGGCTGAGAGCGGCGTCGCTATGCCCGGGCTCACTGGCAGCTGGGGGCCGAGAGTCGATGACGTGGGCATGGAGTGAGCCTGATGGGTCTGTTGTTGTTGCTGTTGGCAAGGCGGCGTGGCGACGGACGAGCAGGAACTGTCGCGTGAGGGGTGCGATTGCAGCTTCGGCACTGAAGTTCGTGATGCGCTCGCGCAGCATGCGACTGCCGCACTGCCGGCTGTAGTCGCGGCGCTGGTCAAGGGCCGAAGTGAAGAGCTATCGCCGTCGCACGGCCACCGGATCTCCAGCATTGACTCAAGCGAGTTAGCAGTCACCGACCGCATCGCGGGCTCGGCGTCGGGCTGGAGCTCCGTCCAGCCGTCGATTTCGGCGTCCGTGAGGCCCTTCTGGCGGAGCAGGGAGCGCAGCCGTTTGTTCTCCTCGAGCACCTTCCGCGCGGCGGCCTGGATTTCGGCCGACGCCTCGACGCCCAGCTGCTGGCAGTTGCGGAACTTGCCCTCAAGCTCCTGCAGGTACTCCTTCCGGCGGGCGCGCGAGCGGCGCTGGTTGTCGCGGATGCGGGCCAGGTTGGTGCTGTTGGTGCCGCTGGAGCGCCGTTGCGGGGGCGGCGGCGAGTCCCCGGCAGCGGCGGCGGCGGCGATGGTCGACTGGTCTGCAACTGGGGCAGCGCTGGAGCTGGCGCCGATGACGGCGGCGCCGGGGTCCATGGCGGAGCTGGCCACGATGGCCGATGGCGATGGGTGACGGCAGAACCTAAGCCTCTCGGGGGCGGGCGTGCAGCGATGGTCGACGACGATGACGGCGACGGCAGGTCGCGCGGGCACATTCTTCCCAGTGTTGTTATTATGTACTATACGCGGCGCCTCTCAGCCTGGTCGGGTCCCGCCAAGAACGGGCAGTCTTATTTTTCGCAGGCGGTCCCGCATGGGCTCTCGTCCCTAGTGCAGCGCGCGTGTGCAGCGGCGAAGTCTGGCCCGGGCGGCGGGCACGATGGCCGCGGCAAGCGGAGGGGGCGGGCAGCCTCGACCCAGATGGCCCGCGCCCGCCGCGGCGGGATCCTTGGCGCCCGCTCCCAAGGGTTTGGGGGCCGTCAGCGCCCGCGTGGCTGCCATGGAGCCCTGGTCGGCGTCCTTCCACCAGCCCGGCGCCGCGGACGCCGTGGGGGACGGGCAGGAAAGCGTCGCTCCCCGGACCGATCCCCATCGTCCGCCCGCACGCGGTGCCTGCGTGCGCCCGGCGCCTGAGCACCGCCAATTCGTCCTCCCCAGACCTAAGGGCGCCCTTACCCAGAAGCCCTTTCGAGGTCAAGCTTCTCCGGCTTCTCCAGGGCGTGTGCAACCCTGTCGCGCCTGCGCCCTCTCGTGCCTTGCATTGTGGCTTCGCGCCACTCGTTGCTCGCGGCTCCTAGCATGCTGAATGTTTCAAGTGCCACTGTTTCTTTTCTTTTCCCCCATCCGACCTCTCCATCTCTTGCAGCCATTGATAACTGCCTGTGCGACCACGCGACGGATGGGTGAAGCATCACCCCCACATGCTGCAGCACCATTTGGCGTACCCGCCAGCGAACTGCGGGGACTCGTATGTATGTATGTATGTATGTATGCACATGGCTTGAACGTGCGTCACCTTCTCCACGTTGCGTGACTGTCCACGTCTGCGCGAGAAGTCGCATGTTTCGCTGCAGAGTGGAACCGCCGCCTCCGGTCTGGCCCTGTGGCTTGGCTCCGCACCATGACTCTGCTAATCACATGTGCTAGCTAGGTAGGTCCTCAGCACTAAGTACCTCGCTCCTGCAAAGTTGGGCTACCGGAACCTTCACCCTTCAGCTCTTCCTGAAAATCCGACATCGACCCCAAAAGCAACAAGCAAGAAAGATTCCGCGGCTGAAGGTGCTGGAACTATTGACGCTAGATAAGCCAATCAAATGCACACCCCTCCATCGAGGTCCGTACCAGTGCATGGGAAGGGTTTCCTCTTCCAGGTGCCGCCGGAGGCAGCCTCAGCGTTCAGGGGACCAGTCTAAACGATTGCCGAAACTGTCCTGCAAACCTTTCATTCGAGAAGCCGAGCTCTGATCGTCCCGCGCGCGCGGGAGGCGTTCGTCAGAGGCGTGCTGCGCTACTGTACAGATAGCCGCATTGGGCTGTCGAGCCTGCCCGTTGCTAAACCAAGGGGCTGAATAAGCTCTCCATGCCCACCACACACTTCGAGGGCGCCACACGCGGCTTGCTTCCATGCCGAATTGCGTCGCCATCTCTGCTTCCCCCACCTGCGCAATTCTACGGTACACTACGGGCTAAGTTTCGGCTCTAAGACTCTCAGGAGATTTCAGGTCGCCGACCACATAGGAGGTATTTCTCAGCGGAGACTATCCGATGACGGTCAACAAGTTGATTTTTCCGCCAAGTGTTGCGCACAGCTGCTTAGTACCTTCGTCCTAGGGATCGTTGGTACTGCGGCCGTGCATTTCGGTCCCGGAACAATTCACTTGTTGCTTGAATACGAGTTCCACGGGCAATTACTTAATCGACGCTCTGAGATCTGACTTTCAAAGGATGATGCGCATGCCTTTTCAGCCGCGTAGTGGATGGTTGGAATATGTCAGATCTTGGATCTCTACGGGAAGGATTACATATCTAGATTCCCGCTGAAGCCAAGTAGAACCCCCCTGATACTCGTCTGAGTACCCGCATGGGCAGATTGCGTAGCGGGGACGTCTGATTGGGCAATTCTGTGGGTGGACCCTGTAGGAGTTATGTAGGTATATGTATGTACTCTGTTCAGTCGACCAAAGAAAAAAAAAGAAAAAAAGGAAAAGAAAAGAAAAGAAAAGAAGTACAGTCGGCGACTTGCCCGCGGTCCGCGCACTCGTGATGAAGCCAGGCAGAGTTGAGCTGTCGCGCGCGCTCGTTACGGCAGGTGGTAAAATCTGCTCCCGGCAGCATGCCATGTGCCCGGCTGCGACTTTACGGTTCGATCCGCACGTCTGGGCGCCGCGCACGCGCAATGCCCGAGTCGTCGGGGATCGTCGTGCATGACAGGCACTTGGCACCTTGCGTGGGTGTGGGTCGTGTGGCGACTTAGACGTAAGGTAAACGACGCGTGCGCCTTCTGGTTGACGATCGTCGAAAAAGAAAAACTTCGAGCTGCTCAAAATGGGATAACGGCGGCAAGAGTGAGGCGAGGGCGACGACTGCTACGGATTGATAGCTCGCACGTGGGATTGGATTTTTGAAGGGAAACGGCTATGGGAGTTGCTAACGGGTTTACCAATACGCCGACGTACGACGAATGGGACCTGGCATTTTGGTATCTATATGCAGGCGGTTGATTCCGACGTTCCGTTTCAGGCAAGTCGTGTCCTATAGAAGAAACGGAATGGCTCAAGATGGCTCTGGAAACCAATCATCCTGCTCTTTCGGACTTACAATTTGTGGTAATATAGAGGCTCCCTGCAACTCGGGGGTCTCGAGTATTCCATGGCACCACAGGTAAGAATAGGCACGAATGGTGGGCGTCACGGCAAAAAGGCTAAAAATGTGTGGGTGAGCGAGGGTGGTCTGAGCGGGGTCGAAGCGCGTCGCAGACGGACAACGGCGGAATGGGATTCTTGGCGACAAAAGTGTCGGCCTCTTCCAGCAACTTGGTACACAGCATTTCAGTCCCAATGGGGTTTTCACGGCGTTGACGCTCTTTTGCGCACGGTCGACGGCTCAGTACAGACCTATCCCTGTTGGCCGTTAAAGGGAGGAGGCCGCTCAATCCAACTCCGAAGGATGCGAAATGACGACACCAAGCCAGTGCAGGCACTTCCCGAAATCCGGAACGGACGTGTTATCGCGCCCACGTAGCGGGCGTGTTCAAAAAGAACCGAAGATTGGCGATCCGTGCATCCTGTCGCAGACCTGTTTTTGCAGAGAAGTAGCCAGTTCGCTCATGTTTGCGGTCTCGTATTGCGCAGTTCCCTTGCGATCACGGATAAGTCGGATATGGATTGGGCTGCTACAGAGTCTGAAGTGACAAATGGCGGCCCGGCTCGAGTTACGAACACTCAACGAGTTGTCCGGTTGATGCGTAGGCCGGGTAAGCGAACATGTGTGATTGGAACACGCGGATAGCACGAGCTCTGATGATGGTAGCCACTCTAGACCGTACGTGCGATCTCAATATGCGTTCTCCACACGTCCGTTAGAAACTACAGGACCAGATAATAGCTTCCCGGAGCCTCCCTAGCCCCCAGAGAAGTGTGATGTGGCCCCACCTGGTACTGAGGCACAGCATTTTGCTGCCTGGAGTGCGGCACAATGCGCTTGGTAGCCGTAATCGTCAAAGAAAATAAGCCCAGATATCAGCACAGGAAAAGAGAAAGACGGAGGGAGAAAGAAGGAGAATTCAATTCCGTCTGAGTACTTTGAGCACCAAGATTTGCGATATACCCTGAAATCCAGATCGCCTTCGCGCCCGCATGAATTGAAGCTGGTGGTAGTAATGGAGAGTAAAATGTGGATTTGGAAGGAGGAAGGCGCACCCAAAATGGAGACACATAGAAGAATGAAATAAGCCACGAGCCGACCTGGCCAACGAGGCAGTGTGAGACAGCCGTCTCCTTGCCATCAATCTCGCGGCGCACAAAATCGCATGCAAGAGCCGAGCAGGAGGTAGATGATATCCAGCGCTAGGCAAATGAGACATACCCTAGCCTATCTTTCTTCCAAGCTGTTCCTTTTTCTTTTCACTTTCTTTTCTTTCCCTTCCCCGCCAAAATCGATTCTTCGTTACCAAGCCTAACACGACACCTTACATCACCACGCACCCTCCACAGCATCCCGACCTTTCGCGGTCATCGTCCATGTCCATCTTTTCCTGAGCACCCCGGGTTCCTGGCGCGGGCGCGCCTCCAGGATGTGTTTGCATTTCCTTGTTATAGCGGCGGATCTCGCGAACGATGTCGTAAAAAGCGTTGTCGACATTGATGCGTGACTTTGCCGAAGTCTCGATAAATTTGCATCCGAACTGGCGCGCCAGGTTTTGGCCCTCTGCGCAGTTACCTTATCAGCAACACGCGGACGTAGAGTCGCCAGAAGCGGCAGAGTGACGACAAACCTTGGGTGGACACCTGTCGCTCCGACTCCAGGTCGCACTTGTTGCCCACGACGATGATGGGGAAATAGTCCCTGTCCTTCACCCTGAGGATCTGCTGCTGGAAAGTCATGATTTCTTCAAACGACTGCCGTGATGTTATCGAATAGACGAGCAGGAAGCCTTCGCCAGTCCGCATGTACTGCTCGCGCATAGCCGAGTACTCCTCCTGGCCGGCGGTGTCGAGCACATCAAGCAATGCGACCTCATCATCGATGACACACTGCTTGCGGTACGAGTCTGAACGGAAACAAGTCGAAGGTAAGCGTCAGTTCAAAGCGGGTCTCTTCTTCTTTGGCGCGTCTAGCCGGATGCGAGCGCGAACATTGACGGGGGAGAGGGGGCCCCAATCGCTACGCACCTTCGATTGTCGGGTCGTATTCATCGACGAAATGGCTCTGGATTAGCTGGATGGTCAGGCAGGACTTGCCCACGCCGCCTCCGCCGACGACAACCAGCTTGTACTCTCGAAGAAACTGCGACGGACTTGGGTGTTACTGAAGGCGCGCTATTGACGTGTGGGGGCAGTCTCGAACGGAGCCTGGGAGCGTACCTTTGTGGCCATGGCGGCTTGCTGACGCGAAAAGCGAACGTGCGATGGCGGGTGGTGAAGGGCGGAGAAAGAAAGTGGAGGTGGAGCGGTTCGCGGCGCGGGAAGCTCGACGGGGCGGCGCCTGCGTGGTTGGTAGGCGGCGGCAACGGGCGAGCGCGGCGAGACCGGGCGGGAGCGAGGGAGGGCAAGAAGGAACGAAGGCGGTGGAGCCCACAGCCGAGAGCGGCGGCGGCGGCGGCGGCGGCGGCGGACGCTGCTGCAGGTGGGCAGGGGCAGGCCGGGCTGGGTGGGCGAGGCCAGGGACGGGTGGAACGGACGACGGGGGCGGCGCGGCGAGCAATTGGCGGCCGGTGCGGCGAGAGCGCGTCGTGAGCGAGCGGTGGGGGGCACGGCAGGCGACGGCGGCCGACGCGGGCGACGGAGGGAGAGACGGAGCGATGGAGGCGGCAGAACGGAGAGAGGGGGGGCGAAGTCGACAGGAGAGAAAGGGACAGGAAGAAGAAGAAGCAGCAGCAGCAGGAGCAGCAGCAGCAGGAAGAGGAGGAAGAGGAGGAGAGGGAGGAAGGTGGACGGGCGACGGGACAATGGGCTTGCGGTCGGTTCTCCGAGCGGCGGGCGCTGCTGGGTCGGACCCGGCGGTCGCTGAGACGGGGGAGCTTGTGCGGGCGGCGCGCAACGGACGCTCGGCAGCGTCTGCTAGTCGGGGCCAGGGTCGCGCGCCCAGCCACTAGCCCTCCAAGGCGCGCGCCGGGGGGAGCCCGCGCCCGCCGCACGGTCGCGCTCGCTCACATTCCACCCTGCCGGCCTTCGCTCTTCGCCTGGTCGTGGCTCCGGGGCCGAGTAAGGGGATCGGGTCGCTTTCGCTTTTCGCTGTCGCCCAGGCGGCACGGGCACCAGCCCGCGCCCGCCAACCGCCCTGCAGGCCGTTCGTGCGTGCGCGTTGGACGGGGGAGACGTGGGCCAGATGCCGATTTTCTTCTGATCGATCGAACCAACCCCGGCGCCAAACCAGTCACCCAGTTCGCACACGCGTAAGGGCTGCGCGAGATAGGTCCCGCACCCTTGCAAGGCGAGATGGGGGTCGGGGAAGCAAAAAAGGAAAAGGGAAAAAAAAAGGACGCTGATTGCTGCAGGCCATAGTTCGAGGCTACATAGGATTGTGTGGTCGCTGCATCTGTGCATCGCGCACCGCAGGAACCGGCTGCTGCAAGCGGTAGGTCCCCGCCAGAGCCGCCGGCCCACGGGGCACGGGAGCGCCGCCGGCGCTCTTTCCGCCCAGAGCCACTCCTCCGTCCATCTCGCAAACACCTCGCAGCACCCCCGAGCCGAGTCGAAGGCGAAGAGCCCGCCGCCGGCGCGATGCGCTCTGCCCGACGGCTCCCACTTGCCAGGCCCGCCTCGCAGGCGGAAAAGTCATGGGATCGTGCGGCCATGCATGCAGGTTCGAATCGTGAGCGGGTCCCGTCGAGCGCCGGCGCTGCCGTTTCGGTGCTGGCAGGCCCGCTAGCCTCGCCAAATCCTGTCGCCCGCCCGCCCGCATGCACGAAGCACAATGGCACGACGTTTCGTTTCGTTCCCTTCGATGCCCCCGGCAGCAAGCCCCCGGCCGAGTCCCGCCGCCTGCGTGCCTTGGGCCTTGCCCCGTTTGGGCTCCCGCCCGTTGCAATCTACCCGTGCCTCTCCGCCGCGCCCGGCGGGGTCCGTGGCGGGGTTGGGCGCGCTGGCGGCCGGCGCCTCGAGGGCTCCGCCGCGTCTCCAATCACCATCGCCGACCGGGCTCCGGCCGTGCTTCTGCTAGCCGCCTAGGTATCTACCTACGTAGTTCTCGCGCCTCGCGCCCTTGGCGGCCCAACCGGCCCCTAGGGACGGCGCGCCTCGACGCTTTCGCGACCCTTTGCGAGCGGCTTGTGGAAACTTGTCGCCTGTAGCTCGTACACCCATTTCTATTTAGTTACGACTGCTTTCCGCCTTTTCTTCAGCCCGGGTTTGCGAGGTGCCACCGCTCGACTCGACTCGCTCCCTACCCTGGGCAGCATATGTACAGACACCCGCACGACGTACCACCGACTCCGTCCGACTTCGAGCCTATCGCGTGAAACGGCGCACCTAGCCGCGGACCGGTGCAGCTTGCAGTTATATTTAGGCAAGGCCGCCACTCCGCCCTGGCGGCAAACCGTCCGCTCGCTCTCCTTTCTCTCCTGGCCGTCGCGCGCGCTACTAGCTGTCCTGGTCCGATTCGTTCTCGCCGTCTCGCTCGTCCTCGAGCGTCACGCGGTGCCCTTGGATGGCGGCCTCGACCTCGGGCACGAGGCTCTCGAGCAGCTCCTGGTCTCGTCCCACCAGCGTCACGCTATTGTGCTTCTTGTGCCACCGTGGGTAGCTCCCGACCTTGACGCCCTTGGGCTCCACCTTGGCCGCCAGCTCCGTCAGGTAGCCGGCGACGGCGCTCTCGGCCATAGGCGTGGCGAAGAGGATGCGGTGTATCCCTTTGCCCTCGGGATCCGTCAGGCGCGGCAGCAGGCGCGGCTTGAGGCAGTCGAGCAGCTTCTCGAAGAGGCGCGGGATGCCCGGTAGTATGTGCACGTTGCCGTTGGCCACCACCACGGGCACCCACAGGCTCTCGTCGAGAAAGAGGACCTGCTCCGACAGGTCCCGCGACTTGTCGAGCGGCACCTCGACCATGCGCCGCTTGGCCGTCAGCGCCGGCGAAGGCACGTTCCAGTCGAAGTTGGGCTGCGAGGGGTGCGGCTTCGAGAGGCGCTTCATGCGCTCGAAGGCTTCTTGGTGCAGCGTTAGAGGTAGGTCGAACGCCTTGGCTATTGACTGGTAGGTGATGTCGTCATGACTGGAGTGAAAGCGCGTTTTGGTCAGGTAAGAAGAAAAGTCCAAGACCTTACGGTTGCTCTCCGGGGAACGTACGTGGGCCCGATGCCTCCCGAAGTCACGACGAAGTCGTAGTTTGCGGACATGCGCCGCGTGGCTTCCACGATGTCTTCCTCATCGTCCGGGATGACCTCGATGCGCTTGAGCGCGATGCCCAGGGAGAAGCAGTACTTGGCGAAGTAGGCCGAGTTCGTGTCCACGGTCTAACAATAGCGAAATCAGTACGACGGCCCATTCTGGCCAAATATGCGCCCCCTATGCGTGACGGAAACGTATGCACCTTGCCTCCCAACACTTCGTCTCCGATGACAATGCACCCTGCCGTGTGTATCGTGCGCGCGGACGACATGGCCGCCGGCCTCGGCGTGGGCGACGTGGGGCGTGCTCGGCTCGCGGACAGGGCGGCGGTGGTGCTGGGCCTGGGGAGCTGCCGGACGAGCTGGCTCAGGCGGGCGTACATGGGCCGATCCGGGCGGGATCAAGGAGAAACGAGGCTCGCCAATTGCATGCAGGATGGAATATATTCTCGGCGCGCACTATTTGCAGGCCTGCAAAGTTGCCTTAAAGGGGATACTGTCGTGTGTTGCGGCGGCGGTGGGTGGGAGGATGCGGGACGGCGCACTCGATCCTCGGCTAGTTGTGGGGCGCATCCCTGGCGCTTGCGCCGGAAGACTCGGTTTCTATCTCTTGCTAGCCGTGACGATACGCTATCTTCGCGCGCGTAGCGTGACTAAAGCGGCTACTAAGCCGGATCCTGCTCGGCCGATGGCGTCGGGCCGCCGCGCCCGTCTCGTCAGCCCTACCAGAAACGCGGGTGCCTGAGCATCATCGTCATCACCTCACGTTTGCACGGAGCGGCCTCAACCCGGTTCTGCTCTCGAGGCCTGCCGAAGCGGTCTTCAACTCGTCAGATAACCTTGCGGCCCGAAGTCCCGTAACGTGAACGCAGTCAGGGTGTCATACCTCATATATCAGAGGAATGGTACTTCAGTCTTCCCCGCCAGTTCATATCTCGCCTTTGGCCATGACTATGAGCCCCTGCTGACCATTGGCCGGCGCTCGTCGTTGCAGTCGTCCGAGGCTCGGTTGTACACCTTCTCGCCAGAGACGCAGGAGAAGCTGCGCAAGTTCCGGCTAGGGACGTCGCGCGCAAAGGATCCCCAGGCCGTCGTTTGTACGCATTCAACAGACTGACTTTCTTCCCCGATTGTCCTTTCTCGCTTTCCACAAAAAGCATGATTGTAATCCATGCGCGCTTTTGTCTCCCCGCCCCAGCTGATACCTAACGCGGGTAAATTCTAGATCAGATCGACAAGAAGACGATGGAGATATCCCAAGCCGACGATGAGGTGTACTCGAATCTGGCCGAGCTGGGTGACGAGCTCCCGGACCACTCGCCGCGCTACATCCTCCTGAGTCACCCCATCACTCTGGTTCGTTCCTCTGTTCCTTTCAGTACGTGCTCTGTTTGAGCACCGCACTGGTGGCACCACACGCCTCGGTGCTATCCCCGTTACCCCGCCTCGATTTTCCCCGCGTTTCACGTTCATTCCGAAACATCAGGAAGATTAAAACAGGCGCAACCACCTTCGCAGGAGTCGGGCCGTCTCTCGGTCCCCTACGTGATGCTCTACTATATGCCAGTCACGTGCAACAACGAGATGCGCATGCTGTACGCGGGCGCCAAGGAGCTGATGCGCAACACGGCCGAGGTAGGCCGGATACTCGAGGTCGACAGCGCGGAGGAGCTCGGGGAGATCGAGGGCAGGCTCAAGGGCGAGGCTTAAAAGCTGGCCTGCCCTGTGGAGAGGAGGAGGGGCCCGGCGGGTGGAGTACATACGGACGGCAGTATTACGCAACGGCAAGGCTGCATCTATTCCTCCTTCTTTTTGCTCAAGGCAAGGCGGGGGACAAAGTTTATTGATTTGAAGATAGCGCTACCGTAACACCGCGGGTCTGGCTCAGCCGTGCCTGGCCGGTCCGGAGCCCGCGGCCTTCTTTTCACGACGCTAGATCTGACGAAGCTATGTATGTGTGATTGCTGCCGGCCCCATCCGTCTCTTCCGGCCGGCTTTGATATCGAGATAGGAGAGGGCGTTCGGCTTGCCGTGCGTGCGGTCTGCACCCTAAAGATCAAGTACCGACCGGCAAGTCCCGCGTCTACGAAACGGGACCCAGACCTTGTTTCCCGCTTCGGAGAATTTCCACGGGAGGCATGGCGTGCGTGCGTCTCTGGATGGGAGGACGGGCTATGTAGCTCGTGGTGGGCGGAGCAGTCGCGTGAAAAAGTTAAGGTTAAGCTGGGTAAATGCTGGCGGAAGTATGTTTGCACCTATGGGCAGGGGCTACGGCTTCTCGAGGACGAGGACGACGAGATGAAGTCGGCTTGCCAATCCAATGCTTTGCAATAGGCGCTCGATTCGACTGTCGACCGCATACCTACTTCCATACCGGCTCAATCTAGCCGCCGTGGCTGCAAACTCACACCGACGCCTTGAACTCGAAAGCAGCCAGACCACCACAACCGTAGCACGCTCGATTGTCGCGCTCGCCAAGCGCGGTCCGCGAATGAACGAAGCGCCCTCGGCCAAGAACCCAGTTGATCTCGCTTCACAGGCCCATTCCGTCAGCGGCGCCCCAAAGTGTTGCCGCGTCCCCGTCCTCGTCCCCGTCCCCGTCGTCGTCGTCCCCTCTTGCGCCGCGCCGAAGTTTGTCGGGAACTGAACGCGAGCGCGCCATTTTCCACCGGCCGCGCGCCAGTGGCCCGTGTGGGGGACAACCACGAGTGGGGACCCCTGAGTCCCCCTCACTCACCCCGTGTCGCGCTGGCAGGACACCGCGGCGCCGGACGAATCATCGCGCGATTCGCGGGCATGAGGTGAGGATCGGCACGCGGCACGTCTGGAACGGGCGAGGCATGTGCGCAATGGAGAGTGAACGAAATACGCACGGCGGACGCACATACATACGGAGGGACATATGTGCGTGCTACGACATACGTACGTTACGGCTTGCTCGCGGCTCCCCACGTGGCTTGGGCGGAGACGGGTCCGGTCAAAGGGTGAAATGCCAAACCAAGCCTACCAGGGGGCTGGCTGAGACCCGTAAGACGGGGTGGTGTTCGTCGGCCGCTGCCAAGTCGCTGCTGGGCCAATTCTTTCGGAGCACAGCCCGCGCCCGTCTGATTCGCTGCTCTTTCGCTCGAGAGATCTCTGTTCGACGTGCTTCGCTTGGAAAAGTTGTTTTTGGCTGCTTAATCTCGTTGCGTATGCAGGTGTTCCGTACGCAGCACTCCGGTCCCAAAATGCCGGCGTCCAAGTCCGGGGTGAGTGCCCCACGTTTTGTTATCGGCGACTTTTGCTGTGGGATTATTATGGCTCTGTACGTGACTTCAATCTAGCACAGAGGCAAGGGAGCCAAATCCCGCATCGACGTTCGAACCTGTACTACATGGTGCAATCTGAAGGCGTATCGCATACGCAGCGCAAACTCCTGAGCAGCGGGGTTGCGAGCTTGAGCGTACCAAAAACCCTCGAGACACGCGCTATGTGTACGCTAAATACGATATAGCTCTAGACTAGTACATTATATGCAAACTAGAACAGATCTAGACAAGTCCTAAGGCCAATATGTTTCAGGGAACGTTTAAACAGAATAGCTCAGCCGCCAAGCCTATGCTCAGGAGCAACCCCGTACTTTCGTTTAATTCGATAGAATTTTCGTATATAGTACCAACATACTTCATTGGCAAGTATCGGAAATGTATGAGCCCGGCAATCTTCTCCTAAGCAGTAGACCTACAGCGATTCTAGACGGAGAGCCGTATAGAGCCCTATCGACAGTTTTCGAGGCAATTCCAACTGTTCGGCGTGCTTGTTGACCTTTTCCAATCGGACTATGAGCCTCCGAACAGATCACAGCCCACGGCTCTCGGCACGGTTCGATTTCAGCGTCAATTTCTCGAAGCGTATGTCACAGCGCACTTTTCTGCCATTGCTAGCACAATCGTCGGCATGATCACACTTCGTGGGACCTCAAACTGGAATCTCTGGATCTCCTCAAGCAAACGTACGGCCGAGGCAGCAGAGGGAACATGGCAGTACATTGACCCAGAACTTGACGCGGTTCCGAAATCGGGGCGGCCCGAATAGACTCACGATGAAACGCCTGAAGGCGAATCCAAGAATCAGTTGCGATTGCACACTAGCTTGCGACGGTGGTCGACTCCGAAGACGTGCCTACAACAATTAAAATGTGGGCGGTGCAGGAACTTGGAGCGTTGCTTCGCATGCCGCACGCGGGTTTACCGAAACTCTCGGACGTGATTCGGCACTTTTCGACGTTCCGTGCTATTATCGGGCGATAAGAACTTTTTTATTTGCTGGCTCCGCTATTGGACGTCGGGATTTTTACTCCTACTAGAGTACCTGTACTATGAATGGCGGACAGCGAGTCCATCACTAGTTTGGCCGTTGAGAAGTGTCTACATACATGGCTCGGCAGTACCTACCTGTAGATTATAGAGCAGTTTCGATCATGCACCCCACGACGCGGGTAGCACTGGGAGCAGCCGTCCACACATGTACTCCGCACTGGGGAAATAAAATGGGCTTCGAAGATTAGGGCACACATATCCTTATCAGAAAACCCCCACCTCGCACCCGCTCCCATCACGGCTGCCCTGATACGGGCGTGTGGAAACGGGATGCCTCAGGATCCAGCGGCGCGGTCGTCGGGGCTGTGGCTTGCTTGGCACAATGCCTGCTGCGGTTGCCTGCGCCTGTCCGGACATGCGTGCAGACGGTATTCGCTGCTGCGAGGGCGGCTCGCGTGCGGGATGAGCACGCGGCTGTATGCCTCCTCGGCCACGGCTCGAGGGATTTGGCGCAGCCGGGTCGCAGCAATTGCGGCAATGAGAACCGTCCTCCGGTCGAGCGATTGGCGGGCAGTTTTGAAACGAGCAAGGGGACTTCCAGTCGCAAAAGGAAAGCGAAAGAAGAGAAAAGAAGGCGGAGGCCAACTCGCAGAGTTCTATCAATGAATGAGATCACAAGTCTTGGCGCGTTGATGTGCTACGTTATGTGCTTGTCGCGGTGGTGTTGCTCCACTGCCGCGGAGAAAGCCAGCGGCTGCCCCCATCACGCACGCGGCATCAGGCCACACCACTCCCACCACCGAAAGGCCTCATACATAGCAGCGCCCAGCCATGGCCATTTCGTTTGGTCAAACCACCGCGGAGCACGGAGTAGTGCTACACACCGTGTATGACAGATCACCCCGACCGCCTTCCGCCCTCGGCGCAATAAAAATTGTCGGACTTTGCTTCGCACTGCCCCTGACATACGTGGGAGCTAACTTCATTCCACGGCGCCACCCTTCCGCGAGTCTTCTATTGCGTAACCTTTTTCGGAAATCGAAGATGTAGCTCTTGGACGATCCCACGCTAGATTTTTAGAAGGCCATGTTCCATCGCAACACAGGGGCTTGAATTCGAAAACGTGCAATTGCGTACATACACATCGCGGGTGCGCTTTTTGTTCTCACATTCCAGATATGTAGCGAATGAGCTATCGCTCGTCTGGAATCGTGCGATTGCTACCCTGACGTCGAATAGGTTTCCAATTAGCCACGGTCCATCGAAAAGGAAGCCGGCTCCACGCGGTCCTTGGATAAGCGCAGAAGTGGATCCCTTGAACGTTGTATGTATCCGGGAGACCGGGAGTGTTTCGGCCTGATAATTCGGTCCGAATGGCGAATCATTTTTCTACAAGTTGTGCGACGGCCAATGGAAATTGAGGAAAAGTTCTCGCGATTTGTTTCGGATGCAATTCCTAGTAGATAGTCTCAGAGTTTATTCGAATTAGTGATCTGAAACAACATTCAAACCTTCCACGCAAGGCTTGACTTGAGATACGCTGGATATGATAGTTCATATTGCCACGCCGGACACATTTCTAGTACATAATAGTATTTGGTGTTATCGGTGTCGATGCTACAGTCCACTGCTACCCAGAAGAAAATTTCTGAACCTGGCATCGTGGCTACAAACTCCATTCCTACCTCTCCCGCCACATGCATGATGCGCTCACTCTCTTGACCAGTCGAATATACAACAGAAGGGACCGCCTCATCTTTACGTGAAAGAAACAAATCGCGCCCTGTCTTACAGATAATGCTGAGAGACCCACGCAAGCGCCGTGAACAATGCATCGTGAAACAACTCCTTCCCGTTAACGCACGAAGGACGCAAATACAGGCAGTAGTAGAACCCATAGTGCCAGGAGACAAGTGAACTTGAAGGAAAGAAAAGGCTCTTAGAGATCCGACGACTTCGGATTCGGCAAGTACGCGTCCGGCACTTTTGGCACCTTGGGACTGCGTTGCAACTGCTGGCGGATCGCCTCTCTCGTGCGCTCCCTGTCCCCGCTACCGCCCGTCAGGCGCCGCATTCCTGAGCGAAAGCCCGACCTCGTCCCTTGGGCGATGGGCCGGATCACGTTCTCGAGCGAGAACTGTTTGTCGGCGGGCCCGCCGGGGGGTAGGCGCCCAGTCGAGACGTCATCGTCCGAGAAGGACTCCTCGTGCTCGTCGCCTGACGCCTCCGCGCTAGGTGGCGTGCGCTGGACATGGTTCAAGGGTGGCGAGGTGATGGATCGAGAGTGGAGGCCAGGGCGTATCATCGTAGTGCTAGGTGCTGGTAGCCCCACGGGAACAAGGGTCGGCACGGTGAAAGCCGTGGGAGTCATAACGGCCGGGTCGCCGCGGGAAGCGGGAGCTTTCAGGTCGGCGAAACCCGTCTGAAAAGAGGAAACGCTAGCGTTACGTGTGAGAGATTTGTGGAGAATGGGTAGGGTCTGTTGCTCGTAGAGGTTCTCGCGGACTTCCATAGATGTGTCCATGGGACTCGTGAACGGGCTGGTCGGACCGGTCGAGGCTGTGACAGTGTCATCGTCGTCATCAAAGGCATCATCCAAACTGTCTAGCTTCAGCGTTAACGAGCCCATGTTACGAGGGACGTGGTCTCGAGCGTCTTCTGATGTCATCGTGTCCGTCCGTTGGTCAGGGAAGTATGAATCACTGTCCTCTTCGGCCAAGAATTCGATCTTTGGCGTCGCCGTGTCGATGTCGACTTTCATATCCGCGCTCGCACAAGTGTAAAAGACATTGTGCACGTTTGCCCGAGTCATGGAGGAATGCACGGCAGGCATCGGAATTGACCATCCAGTTTCTTCCGGGATCCCGTAGAGGCTCTGCGTCTTCTCGTATTCCTTCCGCAACGCCCGGCTTGAATGAGAGCCCGCCATGCTCATTCGGAGATGGTGCCGGTCCATAGGCGTAGCAGTTCCGGAGAGGGTCATGACGTGATCAAGTACTTCAAGGGCTTCTGGACAGAACTCCGTTTGGAGGAGCCTCAACAACGGTGAAATGAGATCCGGTCCTTTGGAGGCAATCTCAGCCTTCCGCAGGTCAATTTCTGGAATTACCTCGCAAAGAACCTGCATCGTCTTGACCTTGACCCAAGGGAGCCTATTGGTCAACAGACTCATCAGGAAAACCAAGCATCCGTAGTCGAGATCCGGGAAGTAGGCAGTTCGGATCGCGGACACCGTTTGCAGCAGGAAATCGTTGGCAGATCTGTACCGTGAGCTCGAGAATCCCGACAGAACTCGCGCGAGGCTTGAGCAGCCGTTCGTCTCCGCAATGGGGACAAGAGCTTCAGCGGCTGATGTGGCATGCTGATCTAGTCCGTCGAGCTCGAACGAATTGAGGAAGCGTGGCATGTTGGCTAAGACGGTGTACATAAGTCGGTTGTCGTTGCCAACCAGGTCGCTTGACGGCAAAAGGGCCAAGCGTTGCATGAGGCCCAAGCTCCTATCCAGGCAAACGCTTGAGCAAATTCCCTTGTAGATAGAACTCTGAACGCCATCAAATGTGCCCTCCCACTTCGGTTTCCTATCCTGGAGCAGTTTGATGACGGCCGGATTGCTGAGGTCAAGTTTGTCGAGCAGCCGATCCAGCATGGCAAGACTCTCCATGAACTCTTGCTCGTGGATTGTTTCCAGGCAAGCACATGTAGCCCAGAAAAGCTGTGGGTATTGAAGGATGTCCGACGGGTCGAGGTATTCGATGATCTTTCTCAGCGTCGTAAGGATCTCCATGGAGAACGTCTGGATATCGCTCTCATCATCTGCAATGGTGTTCGAGAGCCGAACGAGCATGTCCGCCAGCATCCCCTGGTTCAAAGCGCTTAAGATGCATCGGAAAAGTTGGAAAGAGCGGCAAGCCAGGTGCTTGACCGGACAGGATGTTGCCCATTGAAGGGTGGTCTTACACCACTCCTCGCGTATGCCCGGATAGCTGATAGAAAAGATGCGGGCTACCTCAGTTGCAACGTACTCCATCGGCTCCGGGACACGGTTCCCAGACGTCTCATCGTTCTTGCCGTTGAAGTCTTCGTAATTCCAACCGACTTTGGCGTCATGCCGTCGGATCATCTCTACGAAATCTTCAATCTCCTGCTTGTCTGGGGACATCTGGCCTTCTTCGAGTTTTGAAATAACGAGTTCGTGGATGAGATGGACAAGCATTTCCTGCGCTTGGTCTTGGACAAGTGGCGTGTAGTGGTCCCAGAGAACGAGCACGACCTGTAGGAGAAGAGGCACTTTATCCTTTCCCACCCGAACAGGAGACACCATCAGATCGACCAGAAGGATGAGACACAGATGGCCGAGAGAGAACGGAGCCTTCGCGACTGTTAACGGACACCACACCTCTTGTACACGTTGAGACACGCTTACCTGTTTATTGTTACCCGTTGGGAGGATCACACTGATATCAGCGAGATACGGCAGTCCGACCGGATCTGGCGGCGGCTGGGAGACCTCGCGCTTCTCGAACACCATGGCCTTCGGATTTATCTGAAGCAGGAGAAATTCGACTACTTTGAGCCCCGCAGGCGTGCTAGACAAGTAGACTACAATCTGCTTCGCATAGTCTACAAAGTTTTGCTCGCGTTTCTCTAGGCACAGCGAGATGATGAAATCAAGAACGAGCTGCACGTTCCCCGCATGGGGACCCGTAGCTAGCGCTTGCCAAAGAGCCTGAATTTCGTTGTGGAGGGCATTCCCGCACCGGACGGTAATCTCGAAGAGATTGATTAGCAACATGTAGGACTGCGCCGTGGGTCCCCCGTTGGGGTCCAATTGAAGTTCGACCGTTTGAATCCACGGAAGCATCGCCGCAACGATGTTCCGCTGATGGTCTGGCATCAAATCCTTGAAATGGAGCGCGAATTCTGAAAGGACAAAAAAGGCAATCTCGGCGTGTTGCTGCGCTAGTCTCCGGGACATCTCAAATTGAGCGAGTTTGTAGACCGCAATCGTCTTGTCCGATATGCTAATATCCAAATCCTGAAGCTTGGAATTCTTCTGCTGGCGCTCTTCGAGTGTCCGCAGCAGACGAGCGGACTTCATGCGGATAACGTTGCTCTCGTTTCCCAAAGTGTAGAGGCCGGCGACCAAGACTTTGTAGAAAGGTGGGGAGAAATCAGTGCTCTCGGTCAAGACCTGAGTCACAACATCAAAGTAGCTCTCCAAAGCCTTCGGAGAACTCGCTGTGAAGCACATTTCAATGGCACGGTCGAGTAGCAGAGGATGTTCCTTGTTGTGAACGATGAGGTTTTTCAATGCTCGCCGACCAATCCCGTGCATTGTATCGCTAAGAGTGTCGAAAATCGTGTCTACCCAGGAGAGCATGCGACGAACGTCGAACTGCAAGTCGACCTTGCTGTCCGTACGGATGCTGACCGGGCCGCCACATAGAGATGCCATTGAGCTCAGAGCTGCTGTGCGGAGATTTTTCTTCTCAATCTCCATAGCTGCAGAGACGACTCCTCGACTACCGATTTCCAAGTCGACCCGTTCTAGCATGGATCGTCGCATGGTATCTTCGCGTCGCTGTATCTGCGGCTGATTAGGAGAGTAGCCGCACCACTCCTCCATGAGAGCGAAAGCCGCTTTGCGTGCTTGGAACGGCATCCAACGAATGGGATCACTGTTTCGATTTATGCCCTCGAAGAGCTCCTCGACGAGGCCGCAATAATGGATGCGGAGCTTCTGAAATTCCCACTCGTTTTGGACCTCCACGTCGGCAAGGAAGAGCCGAATATCCTTGGTGTAATTCACCAGGTTGGTCAGGATCCACTCGTCGTTGTAGACGTCAGTGTAGTGCAAGAAATGAGACGTCAGCTTGTAAACGTGCGTCACTTCCGTGCGGAGGTGGTTCGTGGGACGGAATCGACGAGGACTGCTCATTGTTCGCTGATGTAGGCCCATCCGCGTCTTGGCCTCGTCATGGATGGCAGTAACAACAGACTGAAGTGACTCAAGCAGCGTCCGGTACAGGTTCTTGTTGATAGCACCTAAACCAACCACGACGGCATCTCGAACGGCTTCGTTCTCGACCGAAAGGAACGGGATGACCCTGGCGAAGAGTTCGGCTGCTGAGTTGATCTTCTCGACTGGGACCGGGGATGATTTCGAGGGCTTCCGCAAATGCTGCGCCATCTGTCCTTGCGCTTGTTGCTGACCACCAAGGTTTGTGAGGCTCGTGCAAGCAAAGATCAAGTACAGTTTCCATTGATCGATGACAATCTCCGGAGCAGTCGACGCAATTCTTCCAACAAGCCTATGTTGTACAGCCTCGGCGGCGGTGTAGGGGCTGGACCTGGTGCCATCGGCGAGAGCACCGATGGCCCGCTGCATCTGCGACAACCGCGCACATACGATGTCTCTAGTCATGGTGACCGCGCTCGGGCAAATTTGCATGCATTCCCTCACCAGGCTAGGGAACATCTTGAACCACAATCCGGAATCGATGGGTAGGTCACTCCCGCAGACTTCGAGAACGATGCCATGCAGATTGCTTTTTCTCAGTCCCCGTTGCAGGCGACTTCGTTCGGCCAACGTAAGCTTCTCATCGTCCACATTCATGAACCGATGGGGGTATCGCTCCATTAGCCCAATTATGCGGTCGCTATCTTTGCCGACAGCAGTATCAAACTCGCTGATCAAGCGGAGAACTGTGATAGCCAGACCTCGGACCAGCCGTGAAGGGGAGCACAGGAAGAAAAGGCCGTGGGACTCGACTTCGTCGACGTGGGCCAAGGTACCGGAGAGGTCCAAGACATTTCCACGACTTCCATTGGCCGTGTCTTGATTTGATTCCAATGCTGTTCGCTTCGTCTTCTGCTTGATTTCCTCAATCCATATTTCCAGGAGCTCGATGTAGAGCTTCAACGTGCTTTCAATGTGCCCCGGACCGAGCATGCCCCCATCCGACAGTGTCGAATAGCGATTGTCGAAATTGAAAATAAACCGCGCAAACCCAATGGTGACTTGTTGGGCATGCGACTGTTTAGCAATGGCCTTGAGAGACTGTGAGGATGATGAAGCGATGTTGCTCTGGACGTGAGCCGTTCCCGTGCAGAGCAGGTTGACCAGAGAATTGAAGGGGATGTGCGGCGAGAGGCAACGGGGTAACGCTTGAACAGCGATGTGCAAGAGATCGTAGAATCCTTGCCGCGGATCCGTAGATCCTTGGTGATCTTCCCGGCGCGAGAAACTGAACGCTTCCGTCAGAGGAGTCTTCGGGGCCTGAACCGAGAACTTCTCATCAAGCACAGCCTGGCCTCCGAAAGCCTCGTCGCAGATGATTGTAATCTCTCCAAGGATCTTGCAGAACTTGACGTAGTATTCCTTTGCAACCTCGGCGAAACCTGCCGTCAAAACAGGCCTGGACAGCCTATCTTCCTTGGCAGTGCTCGATTTCGTGGGCACCTGATTCATGAGTCTCGGGGTAAGCGGCATAGACAACGGCTCCAGGGCGTCTTGGAAGGTATCCGTGTCGGACCATGTCGGGAACGGAGGCACCTCGCCATTCTCCAAGTCGCTCATGATGGCGAGGAAGGCACGAATTCCGATGACCATCTTCTCCGGGTCCAGGCTCTCGACACGAAGCTTGACGCTCCCCGCAGTGAAGACTTCGGCGTTCATGAGGGGAAATATTATGGTCCTGAAGCATAGATCTTGATGCTTGAAGCCGATGATGCGAATGAGCTGGATGAGAGGCTCTGCAACAGGACTATCGGTCGAAAGAATAGATCGCTTTCCGGGTTGGAAGACCAAACGGATAACGTCCTCGATTTTTCTAGCGGAAACGCTCTGGGCATCCTGACCCCTGTAAAGATATGTCCACACGAGTTGACATATCCCTTGGAGGGCTATGGGACGAGAGACTCGCTCCCTCAGTCGCGGCTGTTGTAGCTGGACGAGTTGGGACCAGGAAGGAGCGAAAGAGTCCAGCGGCGACGAGCATAACAATGCAACAGCGAGGGGAAAGGCATCCTGCCAGTACTTGGGCTTCTGCAGCAGTGGGTTGACACGACCTCTTGTAGCTTCTACAAAACTGCGCCACTTTGGAATACCTAAGGGCGCATTGGTATCGGCGGCAATCGAGAGTAGTAAAGATCTGAACAATCGGCAATAGGCAACCTTGAGAGGTTGGCCATGAACTTCCGCAAACAGTCTTCCTACGGTGAGCAAAAAGTCGCAAGACTTGTCCCATGCTTCGTCAGGAGTTGTCTTTACGCGCAAGTCTCTCATGCCCCTGACGATCAAGATCGCCCTGCCCTCAATCTCCCGGTTGACGGGTCCCTTGTCGCCGAGGTGAGGATGGAACTTTTCGAGATCCCGTACGAACCGCTGCGAGACGCTCTCGAAATTGATGTCGCTCATCACGCCGAGGAGCTCGGCAAATATAAGCCAATTTGCAAGCTTCAGAGGAGACTCTTGCAGCGACGAAGGGTCCGCGCCACAAAGCTGGGTGTAGATGATGTCCTCAAGACGGTCGGCCATCTCTGGGGTCACCGAAGCAAGGCTCGATTGTCCGATGATCTCCTTAAGCACACGGCACAGCAGGTAGATCGAAACTGAGGAGCGTCTCTCGGCTTGGATGACAGCTACTTGACGAGCCGCGTAGACATTAGGTGACGTTGGTATTGGACCGTGCGGAGAATGGGAGTCGTTCGTGTTGTTACCGACGGGCTCAGTGGCTCGACGTGGAAGGCTCGGATGTGGAGGGGCGAGGCTTTTGGCCTGGTTCAATTCGATTCTCGCCTGGTTCGCGGCTTCGCTCTTTGATTTCCGCCAGAACATCAGCGTGTCGATCAAGGGCTTAGGCTTCTGCCTTGCAATGTGGCCGAGCGCGGAAATCAACTGATCGAACGCGGGATCTACACCGGGGCCGCAAATCAACTCCACTCGAGGCTCGCCGTCTCGTACATCCGCGACGCACTGGCCGATTTTCTGATCTGCATGGCCGACAAACGAGTTGAAGAGGTGATGCAACGCGTATTCGCCAACCGTTTTTAGCTCAGCTCCATGATGTCGTGATTGCGATCTATGGTGGTTATGTTCCCGTTTGACCCTCCCGCTATGCCTCCGTTCCGGTCGAGGGCGGGATGCCGAAGAAGTGTTGGGCCCATCCAGTCCACCAGCTCTCTCGGACACGAGCGACTGTGACGAAGAAGCGTATCTGCTCTGAACGCCGGGGTATCCGTTGCTGAGAGAGGGTAGGTCTCGCAGCTGATCCTGGTCGCTCGCTCCGACTCCAGCTTCGCCTCCACCTATGCCGCCACTGCCCATTCCACCGCTTCCAGCGGCCCCATCACTAGAAAGAGAAGCCATCTCGACCGCGGCGGCGACCGCAGCAGCGGCCGGCTGAGGGCTCAGAGGACTCGTCGACGGCGTGTTCACGAAGCTCGTGTTTCGGGAGTGGTGGTGGATTCCGCCATGGACGATGGACGCTTGCCGATGGTGGCCGTAGGAGAGGGAGGCTTTGCGGTCCGGGACGCCATCCGGGCTAGCGCCGGCGGAGGAAGGGGCGAGGGAGCGCGGCGAGGGAGCGCGGCCGGCGCCGGTGGTGAGCGCTCTGCCACGGGTAGTCGTGGTGGACGGTGCGGACGAGGCGGCGATACCAGCGACGACCGCGGCGGCGGCGGAGGGGGAGGAGGAGGAGGAGTAAGGAGGAAACTCGCCGGCGGAAGAGGGAGGCGGCGGCGGCGGCGTGGGCGTCACGACAGGCCGCTCAGGATGGTGCGACAGGCTCCCGGCAGCATTCTGTCGTCCCTGGGACGGCGGGGGGCACGCTGCGACGGGCGACGTGGACCGAGTCAGCAACGAGATCTGATACCGCGAATCATCCGAGGGCGTTTGGGGCGGGCCGCCGAGATCCCTCGCGCTCGCGCGCGAAAGCGGGAACGCGCTAGGCACGACTCCAACAACTCAACGGCAGACGTTCGACCCAACACGTGTGCCGGGCGGCACGCGCCCGTGATGGCAGGGCGCCGGCGAAAGGGGTAAAGATGGCCCGGGGCAGCGGAGCGGTCTCAGGCGGCTCCTGGAGCCCTCACGACGCGAAACAACAGGAGCGGGGGAGGGGGGCCAGGGACGAGAAACAAGACGACTTACACATGCCGCCGGGCTGGCGCGCGACATGGGCGCGCGGCGGGGATTCCTTGGTATGAGGGATGACGAAGCTCGCGGGCTTTGCAGCGCGCAGCGGGAGCGGATGCGGTAGAGGAGAAGGAGGATCACGCGGCCATGTCGCGGCGGAGAGGCAGAGCAGCAAGGCGAGAGCGCCAGGCACGGATCGCTCCGTCGGGCGCGTTCCTGGTCCCTGGCAGCAGCCGCAGCCCGGCGGGCGCTCGGCGTGCCAATGCTGGAATTACGTACGGCCGCTCGCTTATCGTGGGAGCCTGCGCGCACAAACTTCTTCCGAGGCAGGAGAGTGGGAGACGAAACAAAAAAAAAAAAAAGGGAAAAAGAGGGCTGTGTCGTGACGCTTCCTTCCCTCCCTTTCCCCCGAGCTGGACGCAGGCATCACTTTTCTTCGTAAGCCCTCCCTGAGCTACATCCTCTGCCTATGCTAGCGCTGCATTGGCCGCTCAGACCGCCAGTCCGGCTCGTTCTCCGCGCCGCCGCCGCTTGTCGGGCTCTGAGTGCTCGGCGCCCATGGTCCAGTGCCACCCCGCCGCCAAAGCCCTCCTCTCTCGCTGGCACCGCCATGTCGCGCTAACATCTCGCTCCCCGCCTCGCAGGCGCCGTCGCACAGCTTGGGAGCTTCACGCCTTGCTCCGATAGGCCATGTCTCTTCTCTGCGTCATCTTCTCTCCGCCTGTCTGCTTGCGGAACTCTTCGCGGGATGCATCATGCAATGCGCTCGTGACAGGCTCACGCAGCGTGATAAGTAGCGCTCAAAGTCAAGTCCTTCATCTTTGCTGGCTGGAGTGGGACGGGCCTCCGGAGATGCCATGCGGATTCCACCTCCTCCAGCCGTATCACGCCCGGGCATGATATGTCGAGTGTCAAAGGCGTACGGATTGCGCCGTGGGGCCAGGGACCTAGCGCGAACTCCGGTTGTAGCATGCATTCATCTTTATATACCATCAGTTATCAACATTCACGTGCATTCGGAGAACTAGCAGATCTACAGATCATCCAAGTATGGCACAACAGCACGTCCAAGCCGCACCGCGGACGTGAGGATTCCAGTATGTTACCCAGGTCCCTTCTCTGCTGCTTTATGCCAACTTCTAAGTGGACAAAAATCCCCCTTCCGCCGGTGAAACTACGTGGACTTTTCGCGTCCCTTGGTGGCTCATTAGCTGCCGTAGTTATCGCTGAGGAAGATAGAAGCATCAAGACATATGAGCCCGGGAGCGGCGTAAAGCTAGTGTCACGTGCAATTAGGCAAGACTTCTACCTCGTTGCGATGGTACAAATGATGGGCTTACTGTCTCTCGCGACGCCGTATAACTTGGTGGCAACCGCCAGACCGTGAAAGGGAGGGGCCTAAATGATGATGGAAGGCCTAACGACTCTGCGAGGACGGGTGGCGAAGAGCCGCAGGGCGAAGTAAACGGGGCACGCGGAAGCCAGGTCCTTCCAAGCAGAAGTAGAGTTCAGATGCACTACTCCCTACACACTCCGCAGGCAGGACGTAGGTAGGTCGACGCGCGACAATTTCTCTCCCTAACGTGAGCAAGCGGGGGTGGTGGTGGGGAACCTGGAGTCCCCGAGGGTCCCGCCCACCGGTTGGAGAAGACTCCGAAGCCGCTCGTACGACCTCTGCCCAGATCTACTACGCGCCTACGTACCTACGTACCTACGTACCTACGTAGTATACCTACTACCTGGGCCGCGCCCCCATGCTTCTAGAAGGTGCGGTGACGTTGCCAGAATTAGACAAGCATCGTGAGCGCCTCTGCCAGCAACAAGCTCGCCCAGCCGCTGACCCCACTCCACGATGTGGAGAAGCCGCCCGGTGGCCATTGGCTGTGCTGGTTGCGCTCGCAAGGCGTAGCTACCTAGATGCCGTGCGCGTTAGCATGAGCACTTGGTGGCTAGGATAGGGCAGGAGACTTCTAGGTGGGAGGGTACATAGGTAGAGGCCACGATGTGGGGTTCTCCCCAGCAGCATCGGGCCACGCGATCCCGGGCAATCTGCCGCGGGCAAACGAAAGCCGCGGCCGGCCGCGGCGAGCGCGCCTTCGCGCCCGAGTCCGGATCGGAACCGCCGCCGGGGCAGGGCAGGGCCGGGAGAGCCAGCGCGGGAGACGAAGATTCGACGTTGGCAGCGCGCCTGAAGCCCGGACGGCTGCCTAAACGGACGGCCTCCGCGAAGCGCTGCCTCCTAAGGCGCCTCGTCCGTCTGACCTACACGTATTCCCTACACACTCGCGCATCCTCTTCTCTTCGCCTCTGCACTTCCTCGTTCCTCTCTGCTTCGTGGCGGCGCCGAGACGCCGTCGACTGCAACGCTCAGCGGCTGCCGCCGGCCGCGCTGAGACCCCGATAACGCACATCCCGAGCCCGTCGGCCCCAGGGCCATTGCCGCCGCCGCCGCCGCCGCCGCCACAACTACCGCCCCACGGCCCAGTCGCCTCGCCCTACGGGAGGAGGCGACGTCTATTTGACCGCGGCCGAACCGCCCACAGAGCCGGAATTTCCACTCTTCTCCCGTTTCCGCCCGCCGCACCCTCGGACCTCGTCTCCGGATACCCTCGCCTTGCGACGTCGCCGCCGCCGGCGGATCCTGCGAATCCGTTCCGTTCAATCGCTGGCCGTCAAAGCAATTTCTCTCCTGCCCCCCCCCCCCCCCCGACACTCTCGCTTCGCCAGCAGTTCGCCGACCGCAGCCATCTGCACATCATGGCGCAACTCGACACGCTCGACATCGTCGTCCTGGCGGTGTTGCTCGTGGGCACCGTCGCCTACTTCACCAAGGGCACGTACTGGGCGAAGCAGGCGGACCCGTATGGGGGCTCGCTGGCCCACGCCAATGGCGCCAAGGCGGGCAAGTCGCGCAACATAATAGAGAAGATGGAGGAGAGCGGCAAGAACTGCGTCGTCTTCTACGGCTCGCAGACGGGCACGGCCGAGGACTACGCGTCGCGCCTGGCCAAGGAAGGCTCGTCGCGCTTCGGGCTCAAGACCATGGTGGCCGACCTCGAGGACTACGACTACGAGAACCTCGACACCTTCCCCGAGGACAAGGTGGCCATGTTCGTGCTGGCGACGTACGGCGAGGGCGAGCCCACGGACAACGCGGTCGAGTTCTACGAGTTCATCCACGGCGACGACGTGGCCTTCAGCGAGGGCGGCGGCGCCGACGACAAGCCCCTCGGCAACCTCAAGTACGTCGCCTTCGGTCTCGGCAACAACACGTACGAGCACTACAACTCCATGGTACGCAACGTCAACGCGTCGCTGGAGAAGCTGGGCGCGCAGCGCGTCGGCGAGGCCGGCGAGGGCGACGACGGCGCGGGTACCATGGAGGAAGACTTCTTGGCCTGGAAGGAGCCCATGTGGGCCGCCCTGGTTAAGGCCATGGATCTCGAGGAGCGCGAGGCCGTGTACGAGCCCGTCTTCGACGTTGTCGAGAGGCCCGAAATGGACGCCGAAGAGGACGAGGTGTACCTTGGGGAGCCCAACAAGAACCATCTCAACGCCAGTCAAAAAGGCCCGTACAACGCTCACAACCCGTATATCGCGCCCATCGCCGAGTCCAAGGAAGTCTTCAATACCAATGATCGCAACTGTCTGCACATGGAAATCGACGTGTCTGGCTCTGGTATCACATATACCACCGGCGACCACATCGCGGTATGGCCGACGAACGCCGGAAAGGAAGTGGACCGCTTCCTGACGGTTCTGGGCCTTGCCGACAAACGTCATATGGTTATCAGCGTGAAGGGCCTGGATCCAACCGCGAAAGTGCCGTTCCCTTCTCCGACCACCTATGACGCCGTCGTACGTTACCATATGGAAATTTGCGCTCCGGTATCCCGTCAGTTCGTCTCGACTCTAGCTGCGTTCTCGCCAAACGAAACTATCAAGGCGGAGATGGTAAAGATGGGCAGTGACAAGGACTATTTCCACGAAAAGGTCGCCAACAACAATCTCAACATCGCCCAGCTTCTTGAGACGCTCTCGGAACGGGCACCATGGCCAAGTATCCCTTTCTCTGCGTTCATCGAAGGCCTTCACAAGATCCAGCCGCGGTACTACTCCATCTCGTCATCTTCGGCGGTGCAAAAGGATAAGATTTCCATCACCGCCGTGGTCGAGTCCCTCGCGAAGCCGGGCGCGCCTCACATCGTCAAGGGCGTCACCACCAACTACCTGCTTGCCCTGAAGCAGAAGCAGCATGGCGCCCCGGAGCCCGATCCGCACGGCCTCAACTACGCCTTGACCGGCCCACGAAACAAGTACGATGGCATCCACGTGCCTGTCCACGTCCGACACTCAAACTTCAAGCTACCGTCGGACCCCTCAAAACCGATCATCATGGTTGGGCCCGGGACCGGCGTTGCGCCGTTCCGTGGATTTGTGCAGGAGCGTGCGGCGCATGCCCGCGCTGGAGAGAAGGTCGGAAAGACCGTGCTTTTCTTCGGCTGCCGTAGGAAGTCGGAAGACTTCTTGTACGAACACGAATGGGACGTAAGTTGGAATCCCGTCCACCTGGAAACACTTTCTTCATGCGAGCGCATGCGCTAACACACCTGGTATAGCAATACAAGAAAGACCTCGGTGACAACTTTGTGCTGCACGTGGCGTTCTCACGCGATGGGCCCAAGAAGGTATACGTCCAGCACAAGATGAAGGAGAACGCGGCCGAGATCAACGAGCTACTTCAGCAGAAGGCCTACTTCTATGTCTGCGGCGACGCGGCCAACATGGCGCGCGAGGTCAACACGCTACTGGCCCAGATCATCGCCGAGCAGCGCGGCTTGCCGGAGTCCAAGGCCGAGGAGATCGTCAGGTCCATGAGGTCGGCAAATCAGTACCAGGAAGACGTTTGGTCATGAGAGCTTTTCCCTCGCGCGGTTCTTTCTCTCATCGTCTCTTCTGCCAACGTTAAATCGAATCGTGCGGGCGGAGGTTCGGGCTCCTCGAAACTTTTTGGCATATTCTTCCCCCCTACGCGCATGTTTATTATCCCTCAGCACGCGCGCAGTATTGACATCTCCCTTTGCATCAGCATGGCGAAGAGGTATACTTAATTTCCCCCTCCCCCCCTCCTTATTCTTTACGCCCAAATTCACGTTGAGGCTCGGCTAAGATTTTGCGTACCTTCGCGTTCTCTTCTTCTTCTTTTTTTTTTTGTGCGATTTTGGAACAAGGGGGCGTAACTTCAGAGGCTTCACATTTTGTGTTTTTGCGTTTATAACTCTCACCACTTGGACAGTTCTTTCTTACTCATAGAGTGCTTGTCGTTTCTTTGTTTTGATCTTGGCATGTAGGTAGGCTTGCTGATCTTGTGATAGCAAATGGGAAAGGAGCATCACACATTGCACATTTGTGCCAGCGAAAGCAGACGTGTTTGTGCCGTTGCATCGCCTGATTCAGCTAGCCCCACTCGCCCCCACCCCCCCCCCCGGGGGCACGGGAAAGATCGATGTGATGAGTAAATTTTCCCACCGATAAGCCGGGGGGCGGGGAGGTCCTGATAACTCGTGGAGCTTTCGAACCCGGGTGCCCGGCATTTGGAACGCTATAGAGATCTCCCGTGCGAGATGTGTTTCAGATCTTCGACCGATCCGTTTAAGTCGCTCGGACAGGAATAGAAGGATATCCATTGACCTAGAATGAAACGCTCGGCAAATGGCAAAGGTCACGTGTTTCGGATCCGGCATGCTGGGGAAGAATTTCCTGGTCCGGGGATTTAGGTCCAGCTCGAGTCCTTGCAGGATGTCACGATGGCCATAGCTGAGGCTATCGATTAGCATGGAAGTTTGTCGCTAACTTTACTTTTTTTCTTTTTTTTTTTTTTTGCGAAGTTGTGGAACGCCTAGTATGATCAAGAGTCTTTGAATGACAAATCTAAAAGACAACATAGGTCGTAGTATGTACCTTCTACTCTTATCCGGTACTAGGAATTGTCATTCGTGCTTATTTTCATCTACCCGTCGTCAAAGGAATCCGTTACGGCGAATCTGCTTCAAAGCTCTCTACAGTACCTCATGGCCACAACACTACACCACTCAAGACGAGGGGCCCATGAACTACCATGTGCGCCCCAAAACCGCCCACCCAGCCCTCCATTTATTACAAAGACAGAATCGAAAAACCTCTTACCTCCGCTCTCCAACACCGAACTCGGCAGCCCCATGCCGCGAACCAAAAGAGGCCCGTCTTGTACTACGACCGAACAACACACACATACACAGCCTTCCAGCGCCTTGGGGCTCAGTGGCATCACCGATGTTGGGCGCCACCGTATGGCCCTTGCCATAATAGATGGCTTGAAAGAAATGTCGGAGTTCAAGATGCGCGAGGCCTATGTTGTCCCAGGAGGGGCTGAGGCTGCTGCCACAAGGCCGTGCCGGGCCGCGGGGGCCCCGGGGTTGATGCCATACTACATCGCTAGGCACTTAGCTCGGGAGGCTAACTGAGGCATCTATCCGCGGACCTGGTTTTTCGAAGGGCGAAACAGCAGTCCGAGCGTTGCAACGGAGACTAGGTGGCGGGTTTGATTCCCGGCGGGGCGGCGGGGGCGAGCCCCGGTAGGTGCATGCATGGTTCTATGTTTGTTGTTGAATGCAGGTGAAAGGACTGGGCTCCCTCAGAGAACTTGTGGGGTCGATGTGGGATTCAAGCACGCATATTAGCCACCAGGGAGACGAATACTTCCAGGGATCTAGTAGAGCGGTTCAGTTTGATGGATCGCCCTCGTCGGACTCGAGGGGCGTGTCCCAAAAGGAAAAGAGAAAAAAAAAGAAAAAGAAAGGGAAGGAGGCGAAGTGTGTACCTGTGTCCCCAACCCAACCAGGTTCCTGGGACCATGAGCCTACGAATGAGGCGACGGCCGGTGCCCGGAGCTTCCGACGCCCGCTATTGACTGATATAGCTTACGCGCCTCCTTCTTCACGGCAGCTGACAGTCGGCTTGCCGCTGTCGGACGCGGCCATCCCCGGCTCGGTGCGACGTCTAACATCGCCAGCCTGGGGCAAGCTGCGTCACAAGTGGCTCTCATCCAGGATTTCTGCGCTTGCTGTGTGACGGTGGGAATTTAAAGGAGGACCTCTTGTCGTTGGAGGCCTGTGCGTCTTGAACAACGCAGCGGGAGAGACGTCCCGTGGCGTTCTAGGCTTAGGGTGATAGAATTGCGAACTTGCGATATTGGGGTCAAAACAACTGTACTATGCTAAGCTGTGCTCCAACAGCGCGCCGTGATCTCACGTTCTTATTGCTATTTGGAGTCCTAATTCCTAAGAGCAAATTGGTATTGCTCTTTGATGTTGAAGGTGAATTCAAGATTTCATACGGTTTCGCCCCACTGCGGTACCTCCTGCATAAGGTGCTCATTTTGAAAGCACGCCGTAGATACGCAGGTCCCGCTAAGGCTTTCCAGCAAATTGTGCATACATAGGTAGGTATCCAATCGTATTCCTGGCCCAGTAAGGTGCAGAGCACAGATCTTCGACCCCATCAACGGTGTCCCCGAAGGTGTAGTTACAAGCCCTTATCGGATACGGTCGCTTCTCAATATATCGTACAGCTGCATCCAGCGATTTTGGCAGCGAGGACTCAACTGCTTTTGCTAGGGTCTGTTATGTGATAACTGAGATTCAGCAGAGAATCGAATATATCAGGAGCTGACCGTAGGCACCCGCGTAGAATGGGGTATTCATCCATAACTTGAAGCCTTGTCGGGCAACCAATGTCACATCGTTTCCGCAGCTGAGTTATCTACTACATTCCCGCTCTCGAGTGGCGGGAGAACGCTTGGGCTCCCCTGCTCACGTTACAGGCCGCAAGCCCCCTGCTACTACGTAAATCCATTGTTAAAGGGGCAAAATAACGCAAGCAATCGGCTAGCGTGCACCAGCCACGCCACTACTGCCTCAAATCTACTATTTGTGCGAAGAGCATTCCTGGCACGACTTTCAAAAGGGCAGAAAAGAAGTATTATCGATGCATCCCGCTTCTAATAAAGCAGAAGTAGTAGGAAGAGGGGATGATTGGTAGTAGCCTCGTCTATTCACGGCGTGCAATGAGTACTTTCTCGAAAAACAGTACTGAAGCTCCGCACTCATGAACTCAAACCCACCGTCTAAGGCGGGCCTACTCTACAGCTAATGCGGCCGGAAGAGCAAGCAACTGAAACGGGAGGGTGCATGTCCAGGTATGTACTTTAGTATCTAGCAATTAACATCTTCAACAGTTTGGGCAAGGCATTGATGCTCAAGTACGGGCTTCCGTCAGCAAGCGGGCTTGAATGAAGCAGTGACTCCCAGGCTGCCAAGAAGAGGCAAGGCAGTCATTACGCCGCGAGTGGCAGCGAGTGCCCCTGTTCTTTGAGGATAGGTGCATGGGCTTGGCGGAAGGGTAACTACCTGGCGTGTGGTTAGGAGGACATCTATGGCATATATTCCCCCCCTCCCCCAGGCCTACGGACGCTAAGTACCGTGCTCTACTCGCGACTGGCGTTCTGACTGCTCCTCCCTTGGTCGGCCTCCCCATCCAGCATCTATATCGACGCAGCTTTCCTCAAGTATAATTAGCAAGAAGAAGGACCTACCATAGTATCGGGTAGGCCATCGGACTGAACGGCTAACTTCTACCTTGCTCGGCAACCGATCCCGGGAACAACCACGTGAGGAGGGCACCAGGGGCTCGCTGACGCCGGCAGTCAGGTTGATACAGGCCGACGTACGTGATTGTTCTCGATTTGGAGACCGCATCCACGGTTGAGTAGGATCGGAAGGCCGAAGCTTCCACGAAATGGTGGCTACAGGGCCGCGTCTCGGCAACAGTGAGGGAAGGCGGAGAGCACCATGGGCTGAACGGTGAGGCAGGTGGGAGGTGCCTTCCAAAACCTCACCGTTGCCCGGCGGCCGCCCATGAAGCGCTCCTTCCTTCGCAGCTTAGACCGACCCATATCCACGGGAGCGTACCTTCTCGTGCTGCTCGCTTGCCTCACTGACTCGCCTGCCTGCCGCGCCTTCCAGATTCTCACCGTCAACAAGCCGGTGGATAAAAGTCCAAAACCCTGCGTCCGCCCGCTTCGCTCCTCCACCTCTCTTCCTTCTCACCACCCTTCCATCCGACAAGCTATCGACGACATCTGCTGTGTCCTCACATTGATTCCCAGCCTTCTTTCAGCAAGGTTTGTTTTTTTTTCTGGCCTGTCTCATTCGACAGACACCTTTGTTTTGTTCCTTGTACACGCGATTCTTACCAACCGACGCGTCCACAGGTTTTTGTTCGCGCTTTGGGACACTTCTCCCGCTCTCTGCGTGCGTTGGGCTAGGTTAGTATTGCCACATATTCTCTCGCATCTTTTCCTTGATACACGCTCCGAAGCGTTCGCGCTGCCCTTGTCTCCCGGCGCAAAGGCGGGCCTAGTCTACCTCCTGTTCTCCTGTCTCAATGGTGACCTCCTTAGAAGTCGTTTGTCGCAAAGGCTAACGATACACTTGTTATTTATCTAGTCTTTCCAGCTAGATCTGCGACGTCCTAGCTTGCAAAGCTCCACCAGAGACAGCAAATTGCTGATTGCGGTTCGTGATCCGTCTTAGACACCTCCAGTTCTCCAGCCACTTCCACATCTGTCTCATCTCTTATAAATCATCGTTCACGTTTTCCTCTACCAGTATTTAGGAGACACTCACTCAACATGTATCATCGTCGGGCGCTGCATAATAGGGTTCATCGAAACATGGCAAACAACGCCAAGGACGGGAAGAACAGCCAGTTCGTCGGCCAGGCACAGGCCGCTCGCAACGGAGCGTACGTGGCGTCTTCGCCCATGGGCCCTCACCAGAATGGTACTGAGGCGGCCGTGAATTCCCTCGCTCATAGCATGGGCGGGATGAATTTGCAACAGCAAGGCTATCCCCCGTCGGCCAAACACGGTGCCGCGATGGGACCTATGTCTCCTGTTCAGTCAACCGACTTCGGCAACACGACGGGAATCGGACAACAGTACTTTGTCCCCGGCCAACCTCCTCAGTACTATGTACCTGGAAACCCTGTCATGGCTGGCGGTCAGGCTGCCAACGGCATGTCTCCTTCTCCGGCCATGTACACCCCAATCGGGCAGCTCTTCCCCCACGGCAACTACTCGCACTACAATCCGGTTGACAATAGCCCTCTTGGGCCCAATTGGACTCCTCGCATGGCCTCGGGCGAGATGCCTACGTTAATCGCGCCGCGCCGCGATTCGCTTTCCTCGAATGAGAACGACCTTCCCGGCACGCCTTACACTACTTACAACACCTATGGCGGAACCGTGGCTGTTGTCGATCGTTCTCCGAGCGCAAGCTACGGACACAATGGCACTCCTTCTCCTTCTCAGATGCCTCAACAGTTCCTCGTGCCTTCGACTCCGAAGCCGATTGAAGCTCAGCCCAACACTGTTCCGATCCACATCCAAATGTTGGTCGCTCAGGACCCCGCCATCCCTAGGGCTATTCCTGCTCCGAATTCGCCGATCAAGCCCCTTGATCGCTGCTTGGAAAATCGTACCGGCGAGACCAATGTTTACATCCGTGGCCTGGCTCCGGAAACTACCGATGACATGCTCTTCAGCTACGGCATTCGCTTTGGCGACATTAAGAGCTCGAAGTCCATCATTGATCTTAAGACCAATCAGTGCAAGGGGTCTGTCACATTTTCACTTCTTGCTATCATAGCCTCCATTGAGCTCTCGTGCCTTCTTTCAAAATACATTGGATCATGCGCTAACGCTATAGCAGCTTTGGCTTTATCAAGTACCACAATTTCGAGAACGCCGAGAACTGCATTCGCGGCTTCCATTTCCTTGGATACGAGACCAGCTTCGCTCGCGTATATTCCACCAACTCGTTTCTGGGCCTCGCACACGCTAACTTCTCGTAGGAATCGTTCTACGCAAAGCTGAAGAAATTTGCCGACGACAACAACTGCAACCTCTACGTGTCGAACATCCCGAAGAACATGAATGAGCATGTAAGTGCCTAGTGTATCAGCCACTATATGTAAAGTGAATGAGCATTGACGAAAATGCAGGAACTTGCCACCATCTTTACCCCATTCAAGGTCTGCTCTTCCCGCGTCCTTCGTGACATGAACGGCGTCGGTCGTGGTGTCGGCTTCGCTCGGTATGCACTCTCCTACAGATCATAAAATATGCAGTGCAACGTCTGACACACAGGAAAGCTTTTCGTCTCGCGACGAATGCGAAGAAGTCATCAAGAAATTCAACAACACTCCGGTTTCCAAGCCTGGCGGAGAGGAGCACTTGATCCAGATTCGCTACTCGGACACCTACGAACAGAAGACCTTGAAGCAACAAACTGCAGCTGCTCGGAGCTTCCGTGCAGCCGAATTTGAGGCCGGCGTTCGCCAGGCTCGTCTATCTGCTCAACGTTATCGCGGAGATAGTGGTTCGGCCAACGAGTTTGAAAACCATCTGGCTCGGGATGTCGCGTAAGTTCAACTGGTCCCACGCAAATATATGTTTTAACTTTTTTTTTGGAAGGGCGGCTGATCTGGAGTAGGGTCAACTCGTACAATAGCATCTATCCCACCACCAGCCACTTCAGTCCGCATGGAGTTCGTCCTTTCATGTACCGTCAGTCCATGCCATCTTTGACAACCCGTGGCAACAGCCAGAGCGTCCCGCATATTGTTGTCCCTTCGGTTTCGAAGTCCGAATCGGATACTCCTATCACCAAGACGGAGTCTGAGGGAGCTGTTGTCACCCCGACGACTCCTGTTATCGTGAAGGGTGATAGTACCCCTACTGCCTCCTCTAGCCCCATCAAGCGCGAATGATTACATGGGCTATTTTGCCATCACCGTTTTGCTTCTTCAATGCTTACATTCTACAAGACCGTTTAGAGATGATGGGAGTGCGATTCAACGTTTGAGTCGTGGTTCGTCACTGCTCCTTCCAAGCGGTCGCCTTAAGATGTTTTCACGGCCTACCGTACAGTTTCTTGCGGACAAGTTTCATATGCCGCAATGCGTTCTGGCTGCTACTATGTTGATGTTTGCTCACCCTTTGCCTGTTCTTCCTCACGTTTTGACGTTTGCTACCTACCTTGTCAAGGTTTACATCCTGTTGGCGACGTTTGAACGATGCACACAGATGTAGGCGGACGGCGGTGTGAATGCATTGCAGCATTCCCGGTTATGGTTTCCTGTTTCCTCTCATGAATGCAGATTGCCGTATATGATTTCTTTAGTGCTCTCTGTCTACATTTCCTCACTAGGAACCATCCGCCATCCCTCTTCTACTCCCCCGGTTGTAGGCGGATGCATCAGTCAGAGGTCTCTTAACATTGCACTGCTGATCAGCACCTTCACTCCAGCATGTCTTGCAACCCCTCTAATCTTGCGCTTATGCGCAATATGGGTGCACAAGAAAAGTTTGTCTGTTTCTGGCGCGTGCACTCTACCCACCTTCTGTCACTCTTTTGAGTGCCCTGTCTGTTTTCCTTTTCTGATAGGTTGATTTCTGTTTTTCTGCCTCCACAAGCCATGCATGCACGGTGGTTCGAAGTTATCGGATGAAGTTGTTCGAGCAAGGTGGATTGTGGATGCGTGGCGATACAAAATCGGAAAGTCGACAAAAAATTGGTGTTCTTTTCTTTTTCAATGCTAGACACACTCTCAGGCAGAGAATCTCTTACATAGCTTGCAGAATTAGAAGGCTGTTGTCCTCGCGGACGCACTTCTAAAACAATGTATGGATTCTCTCTTCGAATTGTGTTTCGCTGCTTTTGTTGATGGTGAGAGCGGGGTGTCATATGTCTCCTAACAGTTGAAGGCATTTGATGCGTTTACCCCAGGTGTCGAGTTTCGGGGTGAGAGTATGATCGTTCAACGAAGTTACTTTCGACTTTCTCTAGATAACTAATCCGTAGTAACTTCGCATGACTAAGGCTGGCAAGAAATGTTGATCAACTTTGCAAATTTAAAATTTAGGGGTATACGGGTCACATGAAAGACGAGCGCATCAAGCTTGACCACAAGGAAGAAATTGATGTTTCCAACACACCTAGAGAGCCTGGATATCATGACAAAAATAATTAGTAATAGACGGCTTGAGACTAGGGTGCTTATATAGGACTCCATGTTTCTTTTTGTCGCGGGGTTGTTGGTTGATGGTGAGCGCATGAATTAGACTTCGTTCAAGTGTGCTAAGAAGTAACACTAAGCGGTCTGGAGAAACGAGCAATCTAGCTCCACACAGTCATCTCGAGCCTTAGCCAGTGGCGCGCAAGGAAAAGGCCCTAACACAACAACCAGGTACTTGAAACCACCATCAGTCTTACTAGTATTATTCCTTTCTCTCACTCAACACAGCTCGATCTCCACACTCGCAAAACATTGCAGATGCAGCTTTTTCTTTTGTTTCTATCTAGCTCAAACCTAGACCAACCCCGACTCAACTCGAACTCCTCCTTAGCACACCTCCCACCCAAAGTGCTCCACTCCTTCATACTTGGGTTACCCTAGCGTGGATTACTAAGTCTGGAAGCAATCAACAACGCAAGACGCACCATCCGGGCCAGGATCCTAGCCGCCAATTTCGTCCGGCAGATCTCGAGATTCCATCCAGCTTGTCTCTTGAGCCCACTAGTAACACGCATAGTATGGTTCCCCTAACCGTTCCTATCAGGGTATGACCCGCCCTCAGGGTATGACCCACACCCGCGTCCTGACGCGTCCCCCAACTTCAA